>JARYGA010048740.1:0-54418 GCA_030545235.1 Helianthus tuberosus
AACGATTTTTAATAGTTACTTTGTTCAGTTCGCGATAATCGATGCACATACGAAAAGTGCCATACTTTTTCTTGACGAATAGTACAGGGGCTCCCTAGGGTGACGAGCTAGGGCGAATAAAACCTTTATCTAACAGCTCCTGCAATTGCGTGGATAACTCTTCCAGTTCGGCTGAGGCTAGTCGGTAAAGTGCACGAGCTATGGGTGCTGCTCCAGGAGTTAGCTCGATTTGAAATTCAACTTGACGGTGAGGTGGAAGACCAGGTAATTCCCCAGGAAATACCTCGGGAAAGTCACGTACGATGGGGATATCCTCAATCTTCTTTTCTTTCTCATGATTGTCAGTGATGAGAGCTAGAATAGTGGTATGCCCTTTCCATAAACACTTCTGGCATTTAGGAATGAGATGATACCTACAACAACACCACCTTTGTTGCCTTAAACAATAAGAGGTTTGCCAAGAGAGCGAGGAATGCGAACAATTTTTTCTTGACAGAGTATTTCTGCTCGATGTTTGGATAGCCAATCCATTCTGATGACAATGTCGAAACTTCCAAGAATGATGGGAAAGAGATTGACGAGGAAGGTTTGACCCGATAACACAAGTTTACAGTTATTGATAACATGAGTGGCCTCGATGTTTCTACCATTAGCTAATTCGACAACATGTTCAGAGTTTAGTGGAGTTGGTATTGGGTTAAGCATTTTACTAATACGTATGGACACATAGCTAGCATCGGTTCCAGAGTCAAATAGTACGAAAACAAAATGACCATCAAGAAGGAACTTACCCATCACGACATTGGGATCGTTTCTTGCTTCACACGCGCCTATCACAAAAGCTCTTCCCCTTGCACTATTGTCACCATTGTTGTTGTTGTTGTTTCCAGTGCCTTGCTGGTTGTTGTTATGGTTCTGGTTCAGTTGAGGGCAATTCTTCCTCATGTGCCCTACTGCTCTGCACTTGTAGCATCCACGATTGTTTCCCTGTTGCTATTGCTGCTATTGTTGTGGCTGGTTTTTCCTTGTTGGGTACGAGCTTCTACAGTCCTTAGCCTCATATCCCAGTTTGTTGCATCTCTAACAGCGGTTCTTTTCACATTGCCCGTTGTGATGTCAATTGCACTTGTTGCACTTGGGTCGGTTTCCTTGGTAACCACCCTGTTACTGAGGACCCTTATTATTCTCGAACTTGCTTTGTTGAGCGGGGGTTTGAGTGGGATTAGCATCTTTGCCCTGGTTGCCATCCCATTTGCGTTTGTTGTCTCTAGAAGTGTTAACAGTAGCACTGATCCTTTTGGGCAGCTTGCCCTATTCCACAACTTGATCAGTGAGACGATGTGCTAGACGAACAACTTGCTGGATCGTAGGGAGATTAGCTGAAGTCACTAGGCTTTGAATTTCGGGAACCAGACCCCTGAGATAAAGTTCGATTCTTCTGTAAGCATGATGAGACATGTTAGGACATACAGCAGCATAGTCGTTGGATCACTTAGTGTACGTCTCAATTTTAGATCCAACCAATTTCAACTCGTAGTACTCAGTCTCGAGTTTGTGGATGTGATCCCTATGACTGTACTCTTCCTTGATCAGATTCTTGAAGTCGTTCGAATGAGTGGCATTGGCATCCGCCAACCCGAGCATTTGAACTTGCGTATTCCACCAAGAAAGTGTGTTTCCCTCCAAGGTTCCAGTAGCAAACTTCACCCAGTTAGTAGCAAGACATTCTCACACAGCGAATACAGATTCGACCTTCTCGATCCAGTGCAAAAGGCCCATTGCTCCCTCGGTGCCACTGAAAGTGAGAGGTTTGCAATCCATAAAAGTTTTGAAAATGCAAACGTGAGGTTGAGTAGGAGCAGTTTGACCTCTGGGATGGGCTGCCAAAGCCTCAGCCATGACGTTTATCAGGTTTGTCAGTTGATCCTGAGTCATGTTAATGTTGCCTCTTCTGCGTCCGCTCATTGTCTTCATATCCAGAAAACACAGTATGAGGTTAACGTCGTAGTGTCGTAAGAATAATAGAAGGAGGTTTGACCATCACACACAAGTACATATTAGATAGCCAATGTCTCATACACTAAGTATACTAGTACATATAACATCAAATATGCACCAAATAAGTAACAAGTAAACACATGATCGAGCTATATAGTATAAAATGTTGAGCCTTGCACTTAGAGTGTAGTGTCGTTGCGAGTTGCTTAGTACAGAACATGTTACCTGGTTTTTCTCAAAAAGACTTTTCTTTTTAAAACCCGAGTTCACTATAACCAATCGCTCTGATACGAGTTTGTCACACCCTCAATTTTCACATCTGGAGTACCATCGCGAGGCATGTAACTGACCAGGATAAAGCCACTGATTATATTGAATAATACAATAATAAATAGTTTTCATCACAACAAATACGATCAGTGACTCAAATCTAAAGTACACAGTTTAAAAGCAGTAATTGAAGTCAACAACGAAAGCAAAAGTTTATCAGTTTAAAACATCTGTTTAGAGTTCATAATTTATTAAAAGGAAACCCAAAACGGGTTCATGCGACCACTACGCTCCCCGTTGCAAGCTCCTGCTCTCACTGAGTACCTGCAAAGCATGCAGTAGGGTACCAACATAAAGTTTGCGAGTTCACGAGCTGTCCAGTTTTAATTCCATAAAACTTGTGTTTGTGTTAAGTTACTCATTTATATCATGCCATGGGGAGCTACCCCATATGTAAGCTACTAAACTGCGTAATACCGAATACATTGCGACGTGTTGTTTCGTTGTTGCCCCGTTTGTCATTGTCTATCATCATTGACGGTTTGCCAAGGTCTATTAGTTCACGACTGATCCTCTCCAGGCAAGGTGTGAGGTTGGTGAAACCTAAATAGCGCCATCAACTAATAACCCGTTCGCCAGGCACCGACGACTAATCGGTATAGAAAGTAGGGACTTCGTGATAGAGTTTCGTTTAGTACACTTGTTGCATCTAATATAAATAGTAATTAACCGTATTCTAAAACAGGAATAGAATGCAATCCCAAACCTGGGAAAGTGTCGTTTGTTTCGTTTCCCAACCACCAGGAACACATGCTTTTAGTAAAGTGTGTGAACTCACCTCAGTTTGCTCGGCAGATAGTTTACTTGTTTTAATAGTTGGTCGACCACATCCTATTATGATTACCAATAGTAATTAGGTTTGTACACATGTAATCCACATATTTATACACGTATCAAGTAGCACATAAGCTTTACATGTTCATAACAGTAATATGGCTACACATATAACAAGCCCAACAGGTGATCAGTACACATGTAGCCCAACAATCATCACACATAAGTGTGTGGTCTAGAATAAAGTGTGTGGTCCAGTAACCTATAGCCCAATAACAATGAGTGTGCGGTTTAAATCGGTGTACGAGTATGTACGGTCTAGTAAGATGTTAGGTCGTTTAAAGTGTGCAGCCCAATGGATTATCAGCCCAATGGATTATCGGCCCAATGGGTATGTGCGGCCCAATGCCTTGTGTGCGACCCACATGAGAGTGTGCGGCCTCTAGGCAATGTGCGGTTTATCAGGTGTGCGACTGTGCATATTTCACTTCTACTATGGTGCACTCATGATTGTACTAAGAATAGGTGTGCGGCTTAAAATGTGCTACTCAGTATCATCATCTTGTACATTGTGTATCACAGTTTGTACATTCTGAGAATGTGCGACATACCTGGCACACATGAGTATGCGGTGTGCTGTGTCGGTATGTACATCAAGCAAGTCATGTTGTACATGTATGGGGAGTGTGCGGTACCATTTATCTTAAACACATGATGACACCATTTCAAGATCCAATCAAATAAGACGAAACAAATATTCTCATACATCATCATTCAGGTTTTTGACAATCATTTGCAACAAATTCAAATGCCCATACAAAAACACTTAACATTATCAGATTTCTTCAAGCTTTCATATAACATCAAATACTCATCGATTTATGTAGTTCGATCAGACTTGATTATCATCATCTATTCAAATCCACACAATATCATCAATAAATTTAACTTATCACAATTGAGAGTACACAAGAGCATCCTACCCTTCATCATGAGCAAATGTATCCCTATTTAAATTAACACACCAAAATCTTTCAACTCCTATCATGCTAGTGTACCCTAGATTGATCTGATTCTTCATAACACCACGAAATCCTCAAGAACATTTATCATCCTAGCAATCTTATTACATTATCAACTAGAGCATATCCTGCATATCATTATTTCATGTTTATAGATTCATCATTTATCATTTAAATCACACATATCATTATATATGGAAGGAACATACTAACCAGTTAAAACTAGAAGGTAGGAAGTGTGTAGAATAGAAGAAAGAATGAAGCTCCCGGATGATAATCACCGGCTGCCACCGATTTCCAAGAAAAGGAGGAAGTTTGGTGTGTTTTTCTTTAGGGTTTTTAGAGAGAGAAGGCGGATGAAGAGAGAGAGGGAGAATGTTTTTGGGATTGCTGCTGTCAAAATATTTGAGAAACATTCCCTGAGAGTGGCAGCACGTGCTTATATAGTGAGGGGAAAAGTACCGCACACATGGATTATGTGCGGTCCAACCCATTGTGCGGCATAGCTAGGGTTTCCTGTGGGCTGGTATTAGGCCAAGGTGCATGTGTGCGGTCTCCATAGTGTGCAAGCCCAATCCAATAGACTTAGAGGAGTGTGTGTGACCAGAAGGTAATGTGCGGCCTAGGGAGTATGCGTTTGTTTATTAAATTTACATTTATCACTATAATCACACACATTCACACACACACATATATATATACAACACTCATGATATATATATAAAATCTCGTTCATTAAATTCACATAGTCATAACCTAAAAGAAACGTGTAGGGAACCCGAAGTGTCACAATTACAAGAATTCATTTTGAAGTGAATTCCCCTCATCTATTTGTTTTTAGAATTTTCAACTTGGTTTATATATTAGTCTCTACACTCTCCTTCAACTTCTTTAAAAGTTCTAAATGCTCAACACTTGGAAGTACTAGAATAGGCCCACATGTAGCGTGTGCAATCGTCTATAAGTAGGAATATATAATTCTTCCCAGCATGTGTGGGTGGGGATATAGAACCAAATAGATCTCCATAGACCAAATATTGAGGATTAAAGCATCTGAATTTAGCCTTGTTGGGAAATGGAGTTCTACCGTGTTTTCCTAATAGGCATGCGTCAAAGATTTGGCTAGCATGACTTATCCTAGGAACTCTCTCAACCAAGTTCTTAAGGGTTGCATCTTTTACGACATCGAAATTTGAATGGCCTACCTTGTGTGCTATAACCATGCTTCATCTTCAGTATTTTACAACAGATGTGCGTATAGTTTTACATAATTTTCACAGCATTTGTAACACCCCGACCGCGTATAAAACAACACGCGGCGAAAACGTCGGGGGGTCACATTACAAATTGTTTCACAACACATGGTACTTAAAGTTTTGTTTTATTGAATTAATTTAAATTACCCAGTCTTTGAAAACATAAACAAAACACAAATAATTGTCATTAGATTTTAAAGTAAACTAAGGCCCGAGTCTATCCTACATGTAGCATGCTTTTATAGTCACACATTTGCACCTGAAACATATGTGAAAAGGATGGTCAACAATGAATGCTGGTGAGTAATATAGGTTTTTGTGAGTCAAATTTATGGTTTTGTATTTGTTATTGCAATACCTCGTCCGACTACGAGAGTCGATGAGTGAAAACCTTGTAACCAAACTTGTATTAAATGTGTTTGGTATTGCAATACGTTTAACCAACTATAAAAGTTGGTATAAGTAAGAAACCCTTGTAGCCATGAATCTCGACAAAAGTGTTTCTTTTGTAAAACCGTGTAAGAAGTCAATTTAAAAGAAAAGTTTGTATGGTTTATATATCTTTAATTTGAAAAAAAAACTGTTTGTGACTTGTCTAAACCAATAGTTTTTGTTTTGTGTAAACCATTTGTCTCTGCTTTGTATAAACCAATCATCCGTGTTATGTATAAACCAATCGTCCGTGTTATGTATAAACCAATCATCCTTGTTTTAATCGTTTTTGTGTAAACAAGTGTGGTCGTGTGGTGAATGCATTCAAGCCTGTGTTGACTCGACTAACAAACCACCAAAGGGTTTGTCAAATTTTGTTTCACAGTTTCTGTCGTTCCCCAAACTTCCCCACAAATCCCGAGAAATTTGGTAACGAAATTGTTAGTCCTATGGTACCATAACATACTACCGGTCGGCTTGGCCAAATTTAATGAACATACCCGTGTTATGAATAATGCCCCACCATGTTTCACACATTATTGAAAACATATTGTATATATATAAACCATATGCCTTGGTTTGAAAACTTGAAAATAGTTAGCACATATGAATCACCCCACAACATTTAGAAAACATAAAAGAGTGGAACTATGTACTCAATTGGATTGCGTAGATGTCTTGTTCAATTGTGTATGCAAAGCTCAAGTGTTTCCTAATGTATCAGATTGTTATTCGTTAGTGTATATCGTGACTTAAGCAAAAGAACGGGTAGAATGAGGTTTATTAGCCAAACGATTGAAGGATCTCATGTAATATGGTTCATAATACCTTATATTCTAAATAGAAGATGTCTAAAGGTGTTTTGGCCCGTTACGACTTGTTAAAGCGGTTTACACCTCTTTAATGGGTCGTACGCGTAACTACGGGTTCAGATGGTCGAATTAGTCCTATGACGAGTCCGATATGTCAAAATATGTATAGTAATGTTGTATGATCAGTTTATAAGTCAAAAACAATGATCATATATGTTTAAAACTATTTTATGTGAAAAAAGGGTATTTTAGACATTTTAAAATTATTTAAAGTTGACTCACCATTTGACTAACCAAACGATATGACCATAAGGTATAACCTCAAGGGGTTATTCCCTATATTACTATGGTCATATAAATGGGCTTGGTCGGATCCTAAGGTTGACCAAACAGGTCAGATTCGAAAGTCAAAGTAGAAGTCAAACCGCTCGACTTTCGACTAAGGAATAATCACTAAACTAGAAATGACAAGCTAGACATGTTAGAACATGTCTACTAATGTTATAAAACTGATTTGGTGTCAAAACTTTAAGTTTTAATAACCGAAATCTCTTTCATCGTAAAATGCATATTTTTACATTTTTTACTTTTATTTGGTAAAAGTTTTACTCGTCATTTCATCTACTAAACGTGATGATCAGAGGGTGTAATCGCAAGGGACTAACACCTTCATTACTACGATTACGTAGCAAAGTTCAATTTGAACTTTTACTTGACCAAAATGGTCATAACCTAAAGTCAAAGCAAAATTTAATTTGCTTGACTTTTGGCTCATAATTAGCCAAAAGAAATGAAATAGACAAGGAGAAACACTTACTTGTGTTTCAAGGGAAGATTAGACTTCAGGGAGGAGGCCTCTATTAAGTAGCTGTTTGGCAACTTCTGAATGGTTAAGTGATGAACCAGTAAGAGGTCTGAACCATTAAGTACTGAACCAGTAAGAGGCATGAACCATTAAGAGCCAGTATAATGCGTAAACGTTCAGAGACAAATGTGTGATCAATGCAGATTAGAGGTCTTAAACATTCAGACTAGTATAATGCTTAACCATTCAGAGGCAAATGTCTGAACCATTCAAACATCTGCTCGTGAAACAAATAGTCTAAACTAGCAAGAGGTGTGAACCAATAAGAGCTCCATTAAGAGCTAAACAAACAACCTCTAAGAGAAGCAACTCCAAAGTGAGTTAGAGATGAAGAAAAGAATGGTGCAAGTTCAAATGGTTAACTTGATCACCTATTTATACTAATCAAAGTGCTCTAAGATCATGACAAGTGTTGCCAAGAGATTTTAAGAGCTGATTAGTGTCACCTAAGGTGTCACAAGGAGGAGCAATGGTGGCAAATTCGGTGCTAGGTGGCAGAAATTGAGCATAGGTGGCAATGCTTGATGAACAAGCATTTCTTTTGCTTCGTTTTTTTACCTTTTATAAATTTTGAGGTGTATCATGTTATACTTTTTGATTTAGTTAACATGTGATATGCACCAAATGCAACATATAAATTATATCAAATAAGGTGTAATATCAACCCTTTTAGTACTAATGTTGGAAAAAAGTGCGTTTCTTTGTACACTTTTGATTTTCAGGATTATAAGAGCTTACATGTACAAAAGGAACAAATTAACGTCAAAAAACCAGCATAAATATAAAAGAAGGAAAGTTGATACATCATTCCAACCCTCCAAGCTTCACCCGAAGACCAAAAACAACAAATCAGAAGACAAGCACGGGGTCGTGCCATCAAGGCATGGGGCCTTGCCCCACTCAAGATTCCAGAGAGAAAAAGACAAACAGAAGTAGACAAGAGACACGGGACCGTGTCACATGGACACGGGCCATGGTCAACTCCCAGATATGTAAATATTGGATAGTAAAGCAAGTACAATGACCACGGGGCCGTGCCATTGACACACGGGGCCGTGCGAGCATCCGGACTAACAAGCTCATTAAATGAAGACAGAGAAGAAGGGGGCACGAGGTCGTGTAAAGCTTCTGTTTCCAGCTATAAATAGTGGTGTTTGGTTCAATTACAATCCATCCCTTTGGCAAACCTTTTTCTCACACCTGCCACCACTCCACCACCACAATATAACCAACATCCACCACATTCATCCATCATCCATCTTTAGAGTGTGTGTAGTAGTATCAGGATCCAAGATTTATTGTATGAGTTTTTGTCAAACAAAGGCCATGCTTGGCTAATCTCTTACATCACTTGGTGAAGACAAGTCATTTATGTATTACTTTTGATTTCCAAGCTTTGGTTAACTTTTCAATTGGGTTTGTATTATCGACTTTGATATCTAGTTTTTTATATTGAAAGTGAACTTTATTCTATCATTTTTTCAAGTTTTTTTTTATTTACCCATTCGTGTCTTTACGGTCTATATAAAGTGTGTTAACTGCCTGGAAGGGGGTTAGAAGGATGGTTTGAGTAAAGTTTCTGCCTCGTTCAGTGTATAGATCCTGCGAGGACTTGCTTCAAGCTTATTAGGACTTCCTTTGAGGCAGATAGCATCAAATCAGGGGAAGTAAGAATGGATTGAATCCCTTATAAATAAACTACTATTAAAACCTTAAACCGGCCTTGCGGGATTGTATCCCTGCTGACTCAGACCAATATGGCCGAGGGTAGCGTTTCCTCCAAAAGAGGGACATGCCACATTTTGCGTTAATAACTTACTTAATTATCTTTCAATATTCCGGTCTTGCGGGAATGTATCTCTACTGACCCAGACCAATATGGCTGAGGGTAGCGTTGCCTCCAAACGAGGGACATGCCACTTTAACTAAGATAATCTCTTAAAAAACCCAAAGTGCGGAAATCATCAAAGGATGTATAGATGACGAGTCGGAACCAAGTGATTCTATCTTGTCTATTTGTTTCTTTTATTACTTTCTTTTATTCCTTTATTTTACTTATTAAAAATCTTCTCTAAAAATTTGATTAGATTAGACGTCGACGATATTCCTGTATAAAAAGCTCTTGTGTCCTTGGACGACCTCGGTATCTTACCATCACTATACTACGCCAAAGATGGGTACACTTGCCCTAGCGTGTTGTACAGAGTGATAGTGTCATGTTGTGTTTTATAAATATAAAGCTTGAATAACGAGTAAAAAGTACTAAAAATGTATAAAAAAAAGATATACACACCCTCGCTCACGTCAACATGCTATGATCAAGTGTTGCTATGTGAACGTCTTATGTGTATTCTATCATTCTATATTCTATATGCTACCTGATGTCAAGTCTATTGCATGTTATTGTGTCTTGTGGATCTAATGTTGACTAGGTTCCCCACGGCCGTTGTAGCCTAGTATCGCCAACAGTATTAGACTCGCTCTTCGGGGCTTGAGACTAATGCACGCTATTGTCATAACTCTATTATTTTATTATTACTTGCTGTTAAATGGTTGTGTATTCTTGTTTGGTGTTTACGTGATTATTGCCTAAGTTAACGTCATGAGACAATCACCAAACTAACCTTGAAATGCATGTTAAAATTATTTATTTTAAAATTTATATATAAAAATGTTTTTGAAATAAAACGAGAAAATTACTCACCAGCATGTTTGTTGACCCAAAATATATTTTCCTAACATGATGCAGGTAATCAAGGTTGATGATCGAGTGAAGAAGTCATGTAGCATGGGACTTAGGAAATAAATTGAGAAAACTTATGTTATGTTTGGTTTTGAACATTGTATGAACATTTTATGATTTCTATATGTTATGTGACACTTTAATTTGGTTTTGCTTTAAATATTATAACTTTAAATAGTGTCATGAGCTATGGGCAATTAGTCTGCCCCGTACCAATTTGCGGCGGGTCGGGGTGTGACAAGGAGTCTCCCAGATTTTGACTGAGTTCATCCGAGTGAGGGTTTCTTTAACATCAGTCACGTCTTCATACATGAAAAAGCCAAAAATATTATCCTTCGTGTCCTTCTTAGGAATAAACACATCTGTCACCAATCCATGCGGTTGAAACGCCTTCCACAACATAAACCGCCTCACTCGAACCGTAATATTAGTGACCAGGAAGGTCGTCTCCGGCTTATCGGAGTTGCTTCTGAAATCCCTTGGCCGGTAATCTCCCTCCCAATAGTGCCGCTTCATTCTCTTTTTGGTTAATTTGTTTTAAATTTATGAGTGAACTGCCAAAATGGTCCCTGAGGTTTGGTCACTTTTGTCACTTTAGTCCAAAACTTAAACCTTTTGAATCTGGGTCCCTGTAGTTTCAATTTTGTTGCCATTTTCATCCGAAATCAAAATCTTGTTAGATTTTTCAGTTAACATCTAGTTTTTTTGTATTTTTTCCTCTCTTCTAATGAATGGCAAAATGGCCTTTTAACTCTTTTAACGTTTTATTATAACAAATTAAAAAAGTCAGACCATTCTGCCCTTTATTAAAAGGGAGGAAAAAAATAAAAAAGTTGGATGTTAACTGAAAACCCTGACCAAATTTTGCTTTTGGATGAAAATGACAATAAAATTGAAACCATAGAGACCCAGATAGGGGTGAGCAAAAGGAAAAACCCGACCCTACCTGACCATTACCCGACCCGACCCGAGAACCGATCAAACATAAAATACAGAACCGATTCACTACCCTAAATATAGGGTCGGTTCCGGTCCATAGGTCCAAGTCGGGTTTCACCATGAAAAAACCGAGAACCGACCCGACCCGACCCTATTTTATATGAAAAATTGGAACCGATCTAAATACCTAGGTACTTCGGTTCGGGTCGGTTGGGTATATTTTCGGTTCGGTTCTCGGTTATTTTCGGTCCGGACCTAAATTTGCTCACCCCTAGACCCAGATTCAAAAGGTTTGAGTTTTGGACTAAAGTGATAAAAGTGACCAAACCTTAAAGACTATTTTGGCAGTTTACACTAAATTTATATACCTATCATGGTCCTAGTTATTTTTAATATTTTGACGTCTTTGTGTTTACTTAGCATTGGTAATCATGCTATGTATACTTTTAGGTGAATCAAAATTAAAGGCTAAAAACCATAAGTATATTTGAATATCGTACAAACATAGTATAATTTAATATCTTTTCCCTGTATGCGTCATTTTATGGAGGTTACTCACAATATCATTACATGTTGACATGTAATCTGCCTCTTTTGTATTCTATTTCCAAATTTTGTAAAAAGTAAATTGTCAAAATCGTTTCAAAGGTTTGTGCAAGTTTGTCAGTTTCATACAAAACAATTTGTTTGTATCATATTGTCATTCCTTAAGATTGGGGATTTTTTGTCATTTTCATCTAAATATTTGACAGAAAAAATAAAGTAAATTAGACTTTTGGATGAAATTGACAAAAAATCTCCAATCTTAAGGAATGACAATATGATACAAACAAATTGTTTTGTATGAAACTGACAAACTTGCACAAACCTTTGAAACGATTTTGACAATTTACTTTTTACAAAATTTGGAAATAGAATACAAAAGAGGCAGATTACATGTCAACATGTAATGATATTGTAAGTAACCTCAAATTAAAGCACACTCACTTCATCTTCCCTTAGCCCACCGTTTCCTTCTCTTCCCCTCACCCCTCCAGACCATACAAATCCCATAACAAACCAGAACCCTAGCACTAAAGAAAGTGTACCTTTTTAAAACAATCTCATAGCTTGCCCGACTAATTAGAGAAAAAGCTAACACATATGCTTGCACCTTTGTAGCTTAATGGTCTAAATCTGCTATGATCTTCCTCACCTTCAAATCACAAAAAAGAAAAGTCAAATGAAAAGCAATACCCTCAAGGAGCAAACTGATTTACCAAATAACCAACCAACTTGCTACGCTTTACACAGTTCGGTTGGTTCAACAGTTTATGAATACCTTTGCCCAAAATCACCCCACTGGAGTTCTTCTTTTC
Organism: Helianthus tuberosus; assembly: GCA_030545235.1. Lineage (NCBI taxonomy): Eukaryota > Viridiplantae > Streptophyta > Magnoliopsida > Asterales > Asteraceae > Helianthus > Helianthus tuberosus. The sequence continues at coordinate 12,530 of JARYGA010048740.1, forward strand.
ATGTACCGGAATTCATATAAAAATGGTTGCCCACAAAGAAACTGTAAAATAAACTGATGAAAGATAACAAAGATTAGATTTCATGTCTTCTTCTTTAACTTGAAAAAATAGTGGGTTTCCCCCGCGCTTCGCAATGGGAATTTGTTAGGTATCGGTTTGGTTCTTTACGATACCAGCACTCACTATAGCAACGAAATACGAAAACTAAAGGCGTTATATGCTCAAAATGTATCGACGCGTGTTTTAAATCAATCGAACTTAAAAAATTCATTCAAATCACTGGGCTTACAAAAACCACTCTTACTAACTTTCAAAATTAGCACTCTTACTGGACTTACAAAGCACTCTTGCTCCTTCTTGGATCTGAGAATGCACTTTTCGTATCTCCGTATTTATTCCTGTTTTAGTAACCAAACAAGTTAGCAATTCGCGTCATGTGGATCGAAGCTATTAAGAATTTCAATAAAATAATAAATCAAACGAGTTAGCAATAAGAATAAACCAAACATACCCGACTTTTGAGCAGCAGAAAACGAAGCTTTCGACAAGCGTTCAGGAATATAGATACTGCAACGAGGCACTTTGCGTCTGGGATTATACGTTTGAACCACAGCTAGAGCTACCCACTGATTAACATTACCATCTTTATTCTCCTCTTCTTCACCTGTTGCACAAACAGGCGTTTAAAAATTGAATACGAACAAACACGCTAAACAACCGCATTGACCAAGAACTTAGAAGCTAAGAAGTTGACCAGTAATTTCTAAAAGATGGAGATCACGAAGGAGTCGATAATTTACATCATTATACTCGTCTATTAGTTTATAAATTGTACAAGCCAAAAAACCTTTTATCCAACACTTTTATGCATAAAAAACATAAAAATACCTAAAATACATAAGGAGCGCGCCTCTGACCCGAACCTGTTCCGACCCGAACCCGTTCCAACCCGAACCCATTTTGACCCGAACCAAAACAACCCCTTTTTTAATTGACCCATTTTGACCCGAATCCGTTTTGACCCGTGCCGGAACCAACCCAACCCAACCCGACCCGTTTGCCAGGTCTACTATTAAAAAGTCATCAGCCATATGAAACTATCAAAATAATAAAAAGGTTTACTGCTACGAGGCACTTTGCGTCTGGGATAATCTTACGAATTTTTTTGTTCGTGTTCGTTCGTTAAGCTAATCGAACGAACATAAACGAACTTCCCGCCGAACGGTTCACGAACTGTTCGTTGAACGTTCGGTTCGTTTACACCCCTACTTATCCTGAAGCATTTTTATTCGTGTTTCTAGATATGATTAAAACATCTAATTTTTTTGTACATGTCAAGTAAATGGGTCAAAAGGTGGGGGCAACGGGTCGAAACAAATTTTGTACATGTCAAGTAAATGGGTCAAATTTCTAAATGATTTATAATGATTTGCTTTCAACCGTAATGGGGCTTTTCATTTTAATATTCTAAATGAAAAGAGAAAGGTTAACAAAAAGCATCATCACTAAAAGCTAACCTTCTTGAGAAGCGATTTCGGGTAGGTACGTAGCATTTTGCTTTGTATTATTGTCGGGATCGGTGAACTCGATTATAATTCTGTGCTTTCCAACCTGCAAGACTAAGGGAGGAGAGTCTTTGTATGGATACATAAACAAAAATAAAAGAACTCAAAATAGACTTATACAATGTACAGTACCTCCCAACAGATATAATTAGCAGCGTTTTCATAATTACTAAGAAGGAAAACTGTACATTGCAAGGAACGGTAATTCTTTAGCTTGGATCGGTGGGAATCGCCGATCCCTTAAAGCACTATGAGAAAAAAAAAACACATATAAACCAAGTCGTTGAGTCTAGGGGTGTTCAGAATTCGTTTCGATTCGAAAAATTCGAAATTCGATTCGAATTCGATTCGATTATCAAGAATTCGTTTCGAGTCGCAAGAATTCGAATTCGAATTCGATTCGATTCGAGTCAAGTTAATCGAATACGAATTTACAATTTTAAATTCGATTCGATTCGAAATTCGAATAAGAATTATACATGTATTTTTATTTTTATATATATAATATATATAATTTAAAATTTAATACATATATAAATTAATTGGGCTATATAAAATTACCCATTTAAGTTATTACTAAGCCCATTACATATGATATGGGCATATGGCCCATGACATGATGAACCATCAACCAAATACCATATCTATTATTCGAATACGAAGCGAATACAAATTGAAGCGAATACGAATTGAAGCGAATACGAATTGAAGCGAATTTATTCGAATTCGAATTTTTATTCGAATACGAAGCGAATACGAATTGAAGTTTTTATTCGAATTCGAATTCGAATCGAATAGTATGTGTCTTATTCGAATTCGAATCGAATTCGAATTCAAGAGAAAAAAAAAATTATTCGATTAATTCGATTCGAATAATTCGAAAATTCGATATTCGATTCGATGAACACCCCTAGTTGAGTCATTCACATACTTTGTGGATCAAAAATAAATATTAGAAAACGCATGTTCTTAGTCTTTTACAACAGATTTTACTATTTATGCAAATATGACACACTACTATCAAGCCAAATGTTTTCATACAGATGTTGAAACTTCCTCAGCTCTTGCATATTTATTTCTAGATAAGAATTTCTACAGTTTTAATATATATAATAATTATTAATAATTAGTAATAAGAGAAATAAAAACTATAATTTTATAAATTTAGAAGCTGGGATGAATGTGGAACCTGATAATTGATAGGATGTTCCAGGTGACCCAGTACTGGCAAGTTCAGATCTTACGATTACAGATCGTGATTTTTTTATTTTGGTTGGGCAATTTATATTCAGCATACATGCTAATGGACCTTTCATATCGGTGAAAAAAGCATTGGGATTTATAGGGGTATTTTGGGTAATTAGTTTTACTAAAGAGAACACTGTTCCGAATACCATCTGCACAAAAGATCAAGAGGAACTTAGTTATATAATTTTAACTAATCCCTGTTACTGTTAGTGCATAGAATAAGTGTGAATTACTATATAATTTAAATAAAACCCTGTTGATTTATAAATAAGAATATAAGACCACTTACTATTTTCTAAATGCTTCCTGATTGGATCTTTTATACAGAGAGCAATAAAGTCCCTTAAGAGCATTGAATAAGTAAATATGATCTATCTATTATTATAATCAAAATATCAGATGTTGATGAATTCTGACCTGTTTCCAAAACATGGAAGTTTCAACGATTGATAGCTCCAATTTTGTTGCACAAAGTTATATAAAATCAACTAAAGCATCATTTATAACTTACATGTAATGTAGAAAACAAGATCAATATATTGACAAGTTCTAGAACAATAACTAAACAAGAACTTAAACAAGATTGGGAACAAGAATAGAAACAAACCTTCAAATCGGTTCGGGTTTCTCAGAAATTGGTGTTCACCTTCGATTTGATCGTCATTTGTTTTTCATCTCCGGTTCTTCGTCGTCCGATTGGAGGGCGATGGAGGAAGCTAGGGTTCCAGATCGAGAGAGAGAGAGAGAGAAGTGAGATTGAGAGAGTGTGAATTGAATTTTGCTAGGGTTCTGGTTTGTTATGGGATTTGTATGGTCTGGAGGGGTGAGGGGAAGAGAAGGAAACGGTGGGCTAAGGGAAGATGAAGTGAGTGTGCTTTAATTTGAAGTTCCAACGTTTTAATTCAGGCATCCTGAAGGGAGAAACAGAAGGGTTATAGGGTTTCTTCCAATTAATTGTGAAGATCAACTTCGACTTATCAATTTCTTACATTCAGAAACGGCAATGAGAAACAGAGGATTGGGGGTAAAATTGGGAGAAAGGGATAAAAAATTGGGGAACAAGTCATGGCTCTTGATCTGCCATCTTAAAATTTCAAAGGAAATTACCTTTGTGTACATAGGAGATACTTTATATAGATATATAGATATATAGATATAGATATATAGATAAGTGGGTTTAATCACTTGAGTTTAAAATAAAAAAATAAAAAAAATAACTCTCTGAATAACCATACTCTTATTTTATAACGTTTTGAGTCCAATTTTTTTAACTCCATTAGAACAGTCTGTTAGTTTTTCATGAAAAGACTAAAATGCCCGTTATAACGACCATTCCAAGATAATTATAATATCCCTATACGTCCTAAAATACACCCCGTATACGTAAAATGGCCTTAAATACCTTTATTTTTATAAAAATTAATAAAAAAAAATTTAATGTTCTCTAGCGGGCCGCGAGTGAGAGGACAAATGGCGGAGCCCGGTGCTGCCACGTGGCACACGCGTGTCAAAGCTAGTCGATGACTGCCCCAAGCTAGAGCCTACCCGACCTACGTCGCGGGACGCGAAGGCCCCTTTGTTTTCTTTCGCGGGACGCAACAAAGTGTCAATCAGACACTATAAATAGAAGGCATCGGCCTTCCATCCCAACTTGTTCACAATTCACAAATCTCTCTCAATTTCTGAAGTGTAGGAATTATATCGGGCATTATACCCCCCTAATTAGCGAAGCTCTGCCTCGTTGTAACTATCATAACCCCCGGTTACGTATTAGATACGTTGCCCGATTGATCTAGTGCTCCGTAACGGCAGGCTCTGCCCGACGTAGCCGTTGGAGTTCTGTCTCGGGGAGGGTATAACTAATCTAAATTGGGTTATTAAACTAACACGTGTGCATTGTTTAATTAATACATTATAACCAGGAAGTCACAAAGGAAAACCCTAAATTAGCAATGTGAGTAATCTCCTTTTTTGTAAACCTTTTTGTAAACTGTTTTTACAAAACCTTAATTAATTTAAATTATAATTAGCAGTGATTGAGTCTTTGTAATTCTTCAATTACTGCCGGTATGTTGGGGTTTTGTATACAAAATGTGGAACACGTTACCATTGGACAACGAGATAGCCAATGAGTAATATGACCCACCAGTCAGGATTGACAATACTGAATGAGTAATTGTGTAGATATAAACATTGTAATCGCTCTCAATACTGTAAAATGATAAAACTCTTCTTGATTAAATTGGGATTCACTCACCAGTATTTCCCACTGACAAAATGTTTTTAAACGCGTTTCAAGTAACAAAATGTGAAAGCCAATTAGAAGCCAGCTGTACAGCACTGAAGGCTTGGAAAAGTGGCTATAAAAGTTACCTAAATAAAGAAGATGTTTTTATTCAATAAATCAGGGTTTATCCCTATAAACGTGATGTAATGGAAACTTGGGAATTTACCATGTGTTTAATATTATAAAAATGTGGTATTTTACTCTGATAAAATATTTCCTAACTACGGTCCTGATGTAAATTCCGCTGCCAAATTGATAAAAATCGATACCACTGATACTGGCTCGCGGCCGCCCGTTCCCAGGTGATTAGCGGCCGGGGGTTGCGACAGAAGGTGGTATCAGAGCTACAGCCACTAATTTCAGCCACAGAAGTGTTCTGCTGACACAAAAATTTTATCCATTATGTTAGGAAATAATCTACGTGATTACGTGCATATCTGTATATTATTGTTTTGTGTTATTTGACAATTTGTTAGTTTACAGTATGAGTGATCAAGGACCATCAGCCGCTTATCGTCAATTGTCCAGCTCTCCTAGGGACGAAGGAACTTCTTCCCAGCCTACCCCTCGGGGTATTCGGCTGACACCGAATAAGGGATTTCCGTATTCAAAGCACAATCTAAAGAGCCATTCCCTACCAAGAAGAGGGGATGGTTCAGCAGAGGAGCTCACGAGCGTAGAAAAAGGATGAGAAAATTACAGCAGCAGAGAGCTTTAGCAGCTGCGAATAGAGAGATGAATGCTCAAACTCAGGACATAATCAATAGACGACTAGCAAACTTCCACATACTAGCTACCACACCCGCAGACCCAAACCTAGAACAAATCATAGCACCACAGCCACTACCCTTATTGTAACACCCCAAAAATATAAAACTTTATATTTTATTATAAAGTATTAATCAAACAAGAACCAACTAACTAGGAACCTATAAACCAGTTAGCTACAAGTCTTGAAGTAACTCATAATAGGGTTAAAACACTTAAACTTGAGGTTAAATAAAAATTGAGGGACCAAACTAGCCAAATCTGAAACTTAATTACTAAAATAGTAAACAAACACACCAAACACACACTTGTGTGTGTGCTTGGATCGAACAGAAGATAAGAGCGACCAGGGGTTTCCTCCAAACCCTAGTTTTCATACAAAATTCACAAATTGAAGGCTCAAACCAAGTCAAAATTGAAATCTGAACATAGATTCGTGATCACCTCGTCAAAGGGATCATAAGGTATGCCAAATTAGGCTGTTTTAATTCAACTCAAATTCCTTGCATGTGATAGAAATCGAATGTTGAGCTTGATTATGTGTTGGATATATGAAATTGGAAGTGATATGAGGTTTAGGGACAAACCCTGGATGATTTCTTGACAAAATCTTGCATGATACTTGTAATGTTCATAATCACCATAGTGGGTGATTAACAAGTTAGTAGAACTTGATAAACACTAGGATTAAGATTCTTGTTTTAGTGTAATCTGAATTTATGAAATAATTTCTGAAATATTGATGTTGAAATATGTGTATAATGGTCTAATTAAAGTTGATTTAGATGAGATAACAAGTCATGAACTTGGTAATGATTATGTGAAAATCTGACCCGCTAGGTGTTTGTTGAAATGCCTAAGTGGGGATTAATATGTTAAAAATCGGACGAAAACGCATAATTGACTAATGTGACAAGTTATGTGTTTATAATTACAAAAAGGGTTCTAAATTGAAGTTGAATTGAACTCCTTAGGCAAAGAATCCGGATCGTCGAGCGGACAAGCCGGAGGAGGAGATACACGCTTGAAGGGTGTGCTCTAAAGGTACGCGGCTTATGGTTTCGCTACATTATGTTTAATTGTTAGTCTTACTTTGTTATGTTGGAAATTAGCCAAACAAGAAAAACCCGTTAAGTCACGGAAGTGACGAAGTGCTTTAGATGATTAAAACGGGTCAAAACATGTATTAGAAATAGTGTTAGAATGTCCTGAATGGTGGTCTCCATTCGGCATCCAAACGGGTCAAAAGAAGTTGATGCTATAAACATGAAGTCAATGACCATCACTTGTTGATTGGTTATAAACAAAGCATAAGCCGTGAAGCGGACACGCAAACCACATGATGGAAATGAATTATTAAACACGCAACCGGTGATGGGAACGTGAGTGTTGAAAACAGTAAACCCGAAAGTGGGTTATCATAGTACTAAATAGTGTCCCGTCCGTATGGTCTCGGGTAAGACGAATTGAAAGGTAAACTGGTTAGCATGTAGAATAAATGTATATATATATAAACGGTTTTGTGTTCTATGATGCATAATTACTACAAATCGTGCTATGAACATGTTAATGGATTGAAATAGGAAGTCGTAAGCTTCTCTAGGGAATTTTAGGACGTTCCGTATCATGTCCTGAGGTTAAAAAGTGCGAAACAGAAACATACGGGTCGAATCAACAAAACTGCAAAACAAGAAAGATTATGCAGTAGCTACCGTAAGTTACGGTAGCTACCGTAACTTAGGGTAGCAAGTAAAATGATACGGTAGTTATCTACTGTATTACGGAAGACCCCTGTTACCCAGAGGCTACCGTAACTTACGGTGGCTACCGTAAGTTACGGTAGCACCCAGTCTTGAATATTGAATTTTGTATAACTTAGTTACTCGAATCCGTTTTTGAACGTAATTTCGATTATGCTAATTTCTAAAGACTCTTATACTAATGTTTATAAAAAATTTCCAGCTTTTAGGTAATGCAAGTACGTGGATGATGATCAAGTAAATGCCTCCGAACCGAACGCACTAAACGAAGCTTCCGCACGTGATCTTTTTTGTCTTAGAAATATGTAATTACTTGAACCATGTTTTTCAAACGTTATCTAGTAGACACTTGAAGTTATGTTTTGTATGTTTAACGAATAGTTTGTTTTCAACTTAAATATTAGGATCAAATATGGTCCTTCAAATCATGAAAGATTTTGTAAACTCTAAATTTCGTACTAAATGCAAGCTTTTGTATCATTAAACTAGTTATTTAAGCCGGGTCTTACAAGTTGGTTATCAGAGCTAAAGGTTGTCAACAAAGTGTGTTCGGTTCAAGCTTGATCAAGTATCCGGTAAGAGTTAATTGTTTAAGTTGATTTAGAGAATATAGAAATGAAGCATGAACAAATATGCATGAAAAGAGTGTGTAAGTTCACTCAAACACAAGAAATGCATGAAACAAGAATGGTCGAATCAAGTTATTAACTTGATTAAACCAAAACAAGTAAATCATATATATTATAAATGAAATGTTTAACGCTTAATATAAACATTTCAGTATTAAAGATGTCGGATGAAGGTAACGATAATACGGTGCCGAGAGTCACCGAGCAAACAAGAGAAGTGATTGTCGAGGAGGTTGGAAAGGCAATCGAAAATAGTTTGTCTGGTTTCATTGATAAGATCCAGAACACGGTACTATCAGTGGTTGAGGAAAGAATCAAGAAATTGGAGGATAATGCCAATTTAACAAAGGAAAAGTCCGGAGGACGAAAGCCTTGTACATACAAGGAGTTCATGGCGTGCAAACCGCCAGTCTATAATGGGGAGGTTGACCCAATCGTATGCCAACGATGGCTAAGCGATATTGAAGGGGTATTTGAGAGGACCCATTGTGATGAGGATGACTACGTAGCCTATGGTACGGGTCAACTAAGGGGTCAAGCAAAAGACTGGTGGGATAACAAAAAGAATGAGATTGGAAGAGAAGCGGCTAAGGCCATGACATGGGAGGAGTTTAAGACGCCGTTTCTTAAACATCATAGTCCCAAGGCAGTCATTAATAGAATCAAGGAAGAGTTCATGCAACTTAGGCACAAGGGCGAGACCATAGACAAGATTACGGCAACGTTTATGGATAAGATGAAGTTTTGCAGTGAATTGGTGACGAATGAAGAGCAGAAGATATACTACTACTATAACATGTTGAGCGCCGAGTATAGGGAGTTTATGACTCCTTCAAAATACGAGACCCTTACCGAGATCATAAATGTTGCTCGGGAACGGGAGATCGAATTGAGAAAGCAGGTTGAACGAGGTGAACGGAAGGCTCAAAATGTTAATCTGAGCCCTACCAAGAAAGCGCGAATGAACGAAACTGGGAAGAAATCTGATATAAAAGGTGGGTCGCCTAGTTGTAAGATTTGTGGAAAAGGTCATAAGGGCGAGTGTCGCTTCAAGGATAAACCTTGTCCCATATGTCGCAAGACGGGACATATGGCTACATCATGCCCGGAAAAAGTGACGGTCTGCTACAATTGTTATCGACCGGGTCACAAGAAATCAGAATGCTCATAACTAGTGGGAAAGAAAGATGGGCAAGACACGAAAGGTGAAGCCCCGAAAGCAAAGGCTAGATCTTTCCACTTAACTGCCGCAGAAGCAAAAGTTGAACCTGAAGTGGTTTCAGGTATATTTGTTGTAAACTCGATTCCTGTGCGTATATTATTTGATACGGGTGCAAATAAATCCTTTATTTCATATGGGTTTATTCGACATCCTTCATTTGTTCTAACAAAATTACCTATGCCTTTAGAAGTAGAGATAGGTAATAACAAGAGTTTTATTGTTTGTGATGTCGGTGAAAACTGTAAATTGAGCATTGATGACGAAGAATACACAATAGACTTGATTCCGATGTCGATGGGAGAATTCCAAGTGATCGTGGGTATGGATTGGCTGTCCCGATACCACGCAAAAGTGGCATGTTTCCGAAAGGAAATAAAACTGACGTCTCCTAGCGGGAAACACGTTACAATATACGGTGAAAAAGGCGGTAACCCGGTGGTATGCACAATGCTAGAAGCTCACCGACTTATGAAACATGGATGCAAGGCCTATATGGTGTACGCAAGTGAGTCGGAAAATAAATCCCTAAAAATCAGAGATGTGCCGGTGGTACGTGATTATGGGGATGTGTTCCCCGAAGATTTACCGGGAATACCACCAGAACGACAAGTAGAGTTCGGAATCGAATTGATTCCGGGTGCAAAACCTGTGGCTAAGGAGCCATATCGGCTCGCGCCGTCGGAGGTGCAAGAATTGATGTCTCAGATCCAAGAACTGCTCGACAAGGGGTTTATCCGACCGAGTGTATCCCCGTGGGGCGCACCGGTACTATTTGTGAAAAAGAAAGACGGTAGTTGTGACAACTCGTATCTCGAACCTATCTTTGTACTTAGTGTAACATGTTTTGAACGCTACGTGATTATGTGATGCATTGATTTAATGTATGTGTTATGTTTATATGTTATGTGTAATGTATGTGTGTACGTGATCGCACAAGCCCATTCGGGCCACACTGTTTGCACTCGAGAACACAAGGGCAACCCATGAAGGGTTCAGCCCACTCCTTTATGTTATCTAGGGTGTTAGTATAAATTCTATACTCCACCAACTCACACAAGTTTAGCAAACCCTAAATCCCTCTCATCCTCTCTCTCAAACTCGACGGCAAACACACTCTCTCCATCGAAGCTTTCTTGTTCGGATCAACCTTTGTTATCCTCTAATCCGGTTAGTGTTTTATTGTTGTTAATGTTATGCATGATAAGATGATGAATGATTGTTTAATGTCTCCGTATGATTAATCTAAATCCGTTTAAATACTATGAGACTAGTATTGGCTTGGAATTAGGGATTCTGTGTGTTGATGTTCAAACAAATTCGATTTGCATGTTTATGATCTAGAACCGATTGAATGATAACCGGCTGTGATATGTCCCTGTTCGAATGAATTGTGGGAGGGATTGTTATGTTAGTTGCATGTTAGTGATCAAGAATATGAATCGGGTTAACATGTTTAAGTGTTATGATTATTGTTCACGTTTTGATTATGTTTAGGGTTCATGAGAAATCGGTTAGAATAAGCTTGTTGATCGATGATTTGCATGATCTAAAACTATTGATTGATAATTTCACAAAAGGAAACAATAAAACTGATTGCATGAAATTCGGGTATTTAAACTAATCGCACAAGACTCCTTGGTCGCACAAGATCAGATCGTACAAGATCTGATCGCACAAGGCAGTCGCACAAGATAGGATACAACTGTTACAGCACTACGTACAACATATATCTTGCATGATCGCACAAGACCTTGTGGATCGCACAAGACGGTGCTTGACGTGTGCGTATATATACATAATTTTGCAATGAATTTACACACGATTTGGTTTTAAATTTATAAAAGTGATTATTACTTTTACATCAAAACACGCACGAAAGAGGCAAGTGTACCCCGTCACATATGTAATAAAGTATCGGTAAGAACCAAGTATCGATCCAAGGAAATGGGCGGAGAAATAGTACTAGACCTTTGTCACTAAACTACCGGTAAAAACATAGGTTTTGTTTGATTTTAATTAAACTACAGTAAGCGTAAACAAATACATAATAAAAACATAATAGATAAAAAGCCTTGCTTAATACACAACCACAGCATGTCAACTAAGTCAGTTTTGGCACTAGAAGCATTCGGTCAATTTTCCAATTTAAGACAATTAGTATCCCTTTCGGGAATCCTAACATGACAATCATTCGGAAAGCTAAAACGATAAACACACTTTAACCACCTAAAATTGTTCTTTAACGTGCAATTGATAAATGTCTATGAAAATCTCTTAAAAATAAGTTAGTCATCCGTTAGGAGTTTTCTAACCGCACTTAGACAAGGAAAGCGACACCGATAAACACAATGCAACCACCAACTGTCAAGCATAAACTAGATTAAATCACAACCGAGTTCATTTTACAAATCTTGCACAATAACTCACTAAGATAGCAATTTTGGCCTAAACTACTAACTAAGCTAATAAATCATGGCAAGAATTTATAACGACACCATCTAACCCGTTAAGGTCCTTACGTGACGGCAAGCTCTCTTGATTAACAATAATTACATTTTATTAAATCACTAACCATTTCTAGTATCATGATGCATACATTTAAACCAAGTTAAACTAGTTAACCAAATTCAAAGTTTACTAATACAAGATTAATTAAGCTTCATTTTTCAACTATCTTAACTAACCAAGCATCAATCATCCAACATAATTACTTATAATCAAGAATTCAATATCAATAACAAGGTTGCAAACTAATCATCAAAGATTAACATAGAAAATACTTCAAGTGTCATTACAAACAAAGCTTAACACACTAATGGCAATAATCTAGCAAGGGATTGTTTGTGTTTTTGCCCAAAGGCTACAATAATACATAAACAATAATCTAAGTACTTGAAAGATTAACAAAATCATGGAAAGATTAGAAAATCAAACCATAAACAAGTACTAGACTAAGGATCCGGGTAGTAATCGAGCTAAACGAGACAATGTGGCTTGAATCCGGGTGAAAGCTAATGCCTCCGGAGCCTGAAAATCGCCTGTGAAACTCTCCAAAAATCCAGAATATCGAACAGAATGTTTCTGTTCTGTTTTTATATTTTTCAGCTGTCGCACGGTCGTTCTTCGGATGGCACGACCGTGCACTTTATGCAATTATTAGGGATGGGTCACCATGCTGCATACGTCATCAGATCTTTGACCGGATTCGATATCGCACGACCGTTCTTCGTGTGGAACGGTCGTTCAGTTCCGGGTTACTTGTTGCACGAGCTATTGGCCGGGCGTTCATCACCGAGATCAGGCTGGATCATCGTCGATGCACGATCGTTCTTCGGATGGCACGTCCGTGCATCACCGAGCTGATCGTAAAATGCCTTGCACGCCTAGTCGCACCTTCGTTCAATGCCGGACAAATCTTTAACTGTCGGAGATGCACGGTCGTTCTTCAGATGGCACGACCGTGCCACAGGCCCAGATCAGTTTCCTTAACAGAATGTCCGCAGCTTCGTCGTTTTGTCCGGAAAGTCCTCGTTTTCGCTATCATCTTGTCTGGTATGCTGTTTTAGGCCTGTAAACATAAATGTAGATAAATAAGTATCTGAATGACGGTTTTACGGCCAAAAACGCATAAAATAGGGGTAAAACGGGGGACTAAAATATGTGTAAATTAACGAATATCAAATCTCCCCACACTTGAACCTTGCTTGTCCTCAAGCAAGCTAAACTAAAAAGCAATAAAAGACATAAACAAACAAGAACGATAATTTACACACTATTTTATTGAAAACTAATATAAACGGTTAGCCGGTTTGTCGAAAGACAACATCAAAAGACTCAAACCCAACAAGCATATGCAATTAAAAAGCGACAACCAAAAAGCCGTGACAAAACATTTAATTGACTCACATGTTAATCTTCACACAACTCACAATGTTCACACACACTCGGTTTTATTTATGAACCATACATAAAATGTGTATGCGTAAACACTCAACGCCTAGTCAATGAAATGTGCAATATCATAAGCTTGTCATAAGATCTCGTCTCCACCAACTAACATGCAAATAAGTGTAAATCAAGAGGTCTTTACGGGTTGTAACGTTAGGCTTGGGCGAAGGGTATGGAAGTGGACATATAAAGTGGCGAAAATGGTTAAAACTCGGTAGTAGCGTTTAACTAGCAAGAAAATAATACAACAATACATACAAACGCCTTAAAAAGGCGACTAAAGCGCAATCGAGCTTATCAACGAAATTTTTAACATTTATGCATTCAAAATTGCTCGATTTCTATCAACTTCACCCTATTTTAGAGTGTTTTTTTTTAAAACAAACTATACAATGAAATATAAACAATAACAAGCTAGTTAAACTATTATTTTAACCGAGTTTCAACACTAAAAAGGTTTAAAACATAAAAAGGCTAAATTTGGTTAAGTGGGCGATAATGTGGGTAAACAAAGGTGAACGGGAAGGCTCGACATGGTTAATCCTAAAGGGTAATATAAGGTGAACGGGAAGCACAACACAAAGAACAAGGTACACAACAAAGGGGTAATCTAAGTGCCTCTATCACTTTTACACAAATTCACAAGTTCATGGTCTTAACAAGCATACTAGTGACAAGTTCTAAATTACACATAACATCCGGCTCACTCCTATATCCGAAATGAACAAATATATAACAATACCAAGGCTCAAATATGCTCACATAACGAAAGGAATGGGTAAAAGTATGAAAACTATCATGCAAGTCTTTCTTTGTTTGTCACGCTTTCCGGTTTCCTTTTTCAAAAATATTTCGCTTGTCGAGTTTTTATCAAGTCCGATGCTTTCTAAAACACAACCAACCGGTTTATTTACTAAGATATATACCAAATACAAGTATTTTTAAATGATTTTTCTGATTTTCTGATTTTTTTTTTTTAACATGAGGACAAACAAAGTTAAGTTAACAAAGTTAACCCCCTCCCCACACTTGAACTTCGCATTGTCCCCAATGCGAGACCCGAAATATAGAGAAAGGGATAAAAAATACTCCCCTCAAGATGATGTTGGTGCCACGAGACTTCCGAAGATGTATCTGGTACGTGCTCCGGTCCAAGATCCGATAGATAAAACCTGCGAGTATGTCACATGTGCACCCAAAACATAACAGAAATAGAAAAATCACAAAACAACCATAATATACATAAATACTAAAATCCAAACAGAACATAAAGGAAATTGTCTGAAATACATAACCAGGGTGTTTTAAATAATAGTCAAAATAAATACCCAAAAGTAAATAAAGTACTGAAACATAAAACACCACCAACTGCTATCACCACTGCCAACTACTTATCTCCATCATCATCATCATGTCTCGTGCCAGATGGGCCCTGATCGCCATAGCCAGGGGGGTTCCACGGTGGGAACTCCGGAGGGTGCTGAAAGTAGTCGGGGTATGCGTGATGCATCTCCCCGAAAAGATATGAGAATCCCGCACTAACCCCCTGATATAAAGTATCCTGGCGATGCTGAAGCTGGTCATGTGTGGCCCGAAGCTCTGCCTGACTGGCCCGAATCTCGTCCTGGTTAGCCCGGATCTGGTCCTGGCTAGATCTGATCTCGTGGAAGTAGGTACCATGCTGCTCCTGCGTCACACGCATATCCTGGAACTGCTGGTAGAATGTGGGCCAGTCCTCATGCTGATGAAATGCATGGTGCTGCGGCGAGTGTGGTGGTGTCGGTGGCTGGTGCTGCTGCTCCGGAATATGCTCTCCCATCTCAACATCCTCATCTTCCTCCTCATCTGGAGGTAACGGGTCCCAGACCTCGTTATTCAATCCCCTCAACCTATCTCCCCTATCAAGCTCAACAATCACCCCCATGAACTTCAGAGACCGGATATCAATATGAACCCCCTCAGTAATCAAAGTGAGACCCTGAAGAACCTCGTCAGTCATATAGCCCTCGTTGTAGGCTATCTCGGTCACGTACTGACCTCCATGTATCTCACTGTTCGAGGTTCGCCCTGAACTCTTGACGAAATACTCAGCCCTGCGTGCGCCTAGGTTGATTGGTGCTTTGTCAACCAACGCATATAAAAAGATCAAGTCAGGTGTGGGACAGTTGCCGACACTGTCCATGCGTCCGCATATCGAATGGCTGAAAACATAGTGCATCACTCGCACCAGAGGGTCTCGGAGTCGCGAGGCCTTTGACATCCTCGGGTTGTAGGGCTCCCCAATAGCGTTAACAGCCCAAAATGCATCCCGGTCTGCATCAGAGGGGAAGGTGAACTGATCAGTGAAGACATCTTCATCATCCATGTCGTCCCTCGTGTAGATCCCTATCCTCCGTCCCAAATGACCAACCGACCAACTATGCCATTGCCCACATAACCTGAAATTTACCCGCTTCTTGTAGCGAAA
The DNA here is from genome assembly GCA_030545235.1 of Helianthus tuberosus. NCBI lineage: Eukaryota > Viridiplantae > Streptophyta > Magnoliopsida > Asterales > Asteraceae > Helianthus > Helianthus tuberosus. The sequence continues at coordinate 28,424 of JARYGA010048740.1, forward strand.
ATCAGGTCTTCTATAAGCAGCCGGTTTTTCATTGGAATACGATGCAAAGAACTCTATAGTCAGCTCCCGGTAAACGGGTCGGTTGCAACCAACCAGATTTGCTAGCGGGCGACTCATCATGTCGTCCAGTCGATCATACTGATTGAGTTCACGCATGACTTCCCAGTCCAACCATCGTGGGACTCCAAACTGCCCCCGCCGTTCCCACAAGGCGTCGCGCCTCGGGATGCATAAAGCTTCTTTCTCAATGTCGGGGTCAAACTGAAGGAAAGGGTGATCCATCTGTAATGGGGAAAATTGTTAGAAAGACAGAAACATGAGAGAAATGAATTGAAAACAGCCGAGCAGCAAATTATGAAGAAACTGTCTAACTGAACTGGGCGAATGGCACGGTCGTTCTTCGAGACGCACGGTCGTGCGTCACCGAGAACTAACAGACCAAGCCCACAAATGCCGGAACTGCACGGCGTGCGATCTGTGGCACCACCGTGCAACACCGAACAAACAGCAGATATCGTGAACAATCCGGCGAGGCACGACCGTTCCATACGAGGAACGTCCGTGCGACTACGTGTCTGCAGATTTCGACCCCTGTACTTAGAAAAATCTGATCTTTGCAAAATTTCAACAAGTATTGGGCCAACAGGGGTCTGAAAGTCAACCGGGTGTTCACGATACTTCGATTCAACAAGGGTTAGGGTTTCGATTTGTTTATGAAGAGAACCCTAAAAATTTCCTTGAAAAATCGGAAGAAATCTAACCTAGAAAGCAAGAAAACAAGAAAACTACAACTAGGAACGTACCGTGTGAAGAAGGGTGTTAGATCGTGCGAAAAACCGTGCGATATGATGAAGAATCGCTCTGGAACGGCCTGCAGCGACTAGGGTTCGCGAATGAGGGATTGTGCAGCAGATGAGGGTATATATAATGTGCAAAATGACAAAATTGCCCTCAGCCTGACGCACGGTCGTTCGACCTATGGCACGGTCGTGCGACACCGACGTCGCTCAAACCCAGCAGCTTCTTCTCGGAAATGCACCGAGGGTGCGACTAACCGTTCCGGCTTGCTCGGAATCGCACGGTCGTGCGACCCGAGGAACGGTCGTGCATCAGGTGCAGATACAGAATTTTCCGCAGAAGCTATTTCCAGCAGCTGTTTCGGCCGTTTTTCGTCATTTTTTCGACACACCAACTGTTCTAACAATATTGCAATACAGAACCTTCGCTCGGCACGTACGAAAACTAAACAAACTAACGCAAACTACCTAACTAACCTAAATTACGCTAAAACTACAAAAATACAAAAAGGACTATTTTACCCTTATAGCGTCAAAGACGCTCCTGCTACATTTTTGTCGGCGAGTCAGTAGCGTAGACTCATGCTAATTTTTTGTCGGCGAGTCGATAGCAAGACTCATGCTAAATTTTTGTCGGCGAGTCGATAGCAAGACTCATGCTAAATTTTTGTCGGCGAGTCGATAGCAAGACTCATGTCCCCGGCAACGGCGCCAAAAACTTGACGTGTGCGTATATATACATAATTTTGCAATGAATTTACACACGATTTGGTTTTAAATTTATAAAAGTGATTATTACTTTTATATCAAAACACACACGAAAGAGGCAAGTGTACCCCATCATATATGTAGTAAAGTATCGGTAAGAACCAAGTATCGATCCACGGAAATGGGCGGAGAAATAATACTAGACCTTTGTCACTAAACTACCGGTAAAAACATAAGTTTTGTGATTTTTAAATAAACTAAAGTAAGCATAAACAAATACTTATAAAAACATAATAAATAATAGATAAATAGCCTTGCTTAATACACAACCAAAGCATGTCAACTAAGTCAGTTTTGGCACTAGAAGCATTCGGTCAATTTTCCATTTTAAGACAATTACTATCCCTTTCGGGAATCCTAACATGACAATCATTCGGAAAGTTAAAACGATAAACACACTTTAACCACCTAAAATTGTTCTTTAACGTGCAATTGATAAATGTCTATGAAAATCTCTTAAAAATAAGTTAGTCAGCCGTTAGGATTAATCTAACCTCACTTAAACAAGGAAAGCGACACCGATAAACACAATGCAACCACCGAGACAAGCATAAACTAGATTAAATCACAACCGAGTTCATTTTACAAATCTTGCACATAAATTCACTAAGATAGCAATTTTGGCCTAAACTACTAACTAAGCTAACAAATCATGGCAAGAATTTATAATGACACAATCTAACCCGTTAAGGTCCTTACGTGACGGCAAGCTCTCTTGATTAATAATAATTACATTTTATTAAATCACTAACCATTTCTAGTATCATGATGCACACATTTAAACCAAGCTAAACTAGTTAACCAAGTTCAAAGTTTACTAATACAAGATTAATTAAGCTTCATTTTTCAACTATCTTAACTAACCAAATACCAATCATCCAACACAATTACTTATAATCAAGAAATCAATATCAATAACAAGGTTGCAAACTAATCATCAAAGATAATCATAGAAAATACTTCCAAATGTCATTACAAACAAAGATTAACATACTAATAGCTATAATCAAGCAAGGAATTGTTGTGTTTTTGCCCAAAGGCTACAATAATACATAAACATTAATCTAAATGCTTGAAAGATTAACAAAATCATGGAAAGATTAGAAAACCAAACCATAAACAAGCATAAGATTAAGAATCCGGATAGTAATCGAGCTAAACGGGACAATGTGGCTTGAATCCGGGTGAAAGCTAACGCCTCCGGAGCCTGAAAATCGCCTGAATTGCTCTCCAAAATTCCAGAATATCGAACAGAATGTTTCTGTTCTGTTTTTATATTTTTCAGCTGTCGCACGGTCGTTCTTCGGATGGCACGACCGTGCACTTTATGCAATTATTAGGGATGGTCACCATGCTGCATACGTCATCAGATCTTTGACCGAATTCGATATCGCACGATCGTTCTTCGTGTGGAACGGTCGTTCAGTTCCGGGTTACTTGTTGCACGAGCTATTGGCCGGGCGTTCATCACCGAGATCAGGCTGGATCATCGTCGATGCACGATCGTTCTTCGGATGGCACGTCCATGCATCACCGAGCTGATCGTAAAATGCCTTGCACGCCTAGTCGCACCTTCGTTCAATGCCGGACAAATCTTTAACTGTCGGAGATGCACGGTCGTTCTTCAGATGGCACGACCGTGCCACAGGCCCAGATCAGTTTCCTTAACAGAATGTCCGCAGCTTCGTCGTTTTGTCCGGAAAGTCCTCGTTTTCGCTATCATCTTGTCTGGTATGCTGTTTTAGGCCTGGAAACATAAATGTAGATAAATAAGTATCCGAATGACGGTTTTACGGCCAAAAACGCATAAAATAGGGGTAAAACGGGGGACTAAAATATGTGTAAATTAACGAATATCAAATCTCCCCACACTTTACGTGTGCGGGCCATTACCACGCCCCTTCGGATTCTGCTCCGTGTTGCCTGGAAGTCCACCTGGGGGTCTCTCCGACAACATTTTTGCTAACTGGCCCACTTGATTCTCGACATTCTGAATGGAAGCCTTTTGACTCCGCATTTCTCCTTCGTTGACCAAGAATCGCTCCTCATGCTGCTGATATCGCTTTTCAGCCATTTGATTAGCACTATTGGAGTTGTTCAGCAGTTGTGCCATCATTTCCTCTAGCTTTGCGTTGCTTTGAGAGGCGTGCGGCTGTGAACTGCTTCCTGAGCCTTGATTATGATATTGAGGCTGAAAGGATTGACCGTGAGATTGTTGTGGCGCGGGAGCATGTTGAGCAAAACCGAGCGCGTTTTGGTTCCCAGAACCAGATTTCCACCCAAAGTTTGGGTGATTTCTCCACCCTGGATTGTACGTGTTGCTGTAGGGGTTATTTTGGGGCCTGATTTGATTGCCTATGTAGTTCACCTCTTCGTGACCGGTAAACATAACACCCTGCTCACACGTACCTGGCACATGTGACACTCCACACTGGTCACATCCAGGGCCAACTTGCGCGGCTGTTTGGGATTTATCGAATTTCGTTGCCAGAGCCGAGATTTGCGCAGTAATGGCTGTGTAGTCGTCCACAGCGTGAGCTCCTGGGCGAGATGATGATGATGTAGCCCGACCTCTATCGCCTTCCCTACGCGAGCTGGATTTCAACGCAGCTTTCTCTATGATATCGTATGCTTCCGTCGGCGTCTTCGTTCCCAGATCGCCTCCTGCGTTAACATCTAATCGCTCCTGCGTGTTGTAGCTGAGCCCCTGATAGAATGTCAAAACCAGCTGTCTCTTGGAGAAGCCATGATGTGGCACATCAATCAACAAATCCTTGAATCTCTCCCAAGCTGCATGCAACGATTCGCCCTCGTCCTGGCAAAATGAAGTAATCCGGTTCCATAGCTTGTTCGTTTTCTCAGGTGGAAAGTATTTATGCATAAACTGCTCCGCCAACTGATTCCAGGTCCTGATGGACCCGGCTGGGAGTGACATAAGCCAAGCTCTGGCTTTTTCACGCAATGAAAACGGAAACAACCTCAACCGAATTGCGTCCTCCGAAACATCCGTAATCTTGAATGTGGAGCAAACATGGAGGAAAGCCGCAATGTGTCTCCCGGGATCCTCGTGCTCACGCCCGTCGAACTGCACTGAATTCTGCACCATGTTAATAATACTAGATTTTATTTCAAATGAAGGTGCATCAATAGTAGGTCTAATAATACTAGGCTCCAAGCCCTCTCGTCCGGGCTGATTCGTATCATTCAAAGGTTGATTATCGTCTGCCATGATTTCGTCCCCTGAGTTTTCGCTTTCAGAAAGTATCACCGGGTCGTCAATCGCGTTTGCAATCCGTTGTGCAATGACACGTGCCCTTTCTCGCAGCCTCCTACTTCTCCTAAGATTATGCGCTGGTTCGTCAACCGGCTCAGCAATATTAGGCGCGGGAGTTGAGAACATTAACCTGCAAACGAAAATTTGACACAATGAATATTTTATTAATATAATAATTCTGCCCTTTTTTTTCAACTGAAAAGAAGCAGAAAATTATTAAAAATGGGCTGAAAATTTTATAAAAATCCGAAAAATGGGCCCGAAATTTTATAAAAATTCAACACAATAAATAAATGAATCGACTAATATAAAAATGGCTTTAGGGTGCCGAAAACCCAAAGAATAAGTGAATAAAAAAAAATATGGATCAAATAAATAAATGGAACAAAAATTTACAAGCGTACCAAAAAATGACTTGGAAAACGAATAAATAAAATAAAAACAAGAAATATTAATAAATAAATAAACAAATAAAGAATCAAGAAATTATACACAAATATTAACAAGTATATACACCGATAACCAAATGACTCGGGTCGTTCCTAAAACTCGCCATTTCCCCGGCAACGGCGCCAAAAACTTGACGTGTGCGTATATATACATAATTTTGCAATGAATTTATACACGATTTGGTTTTAAATTTATAAAAGTGATTATTACTTTTACATCAAAACACGCACGAAAGAGGCAAGTGTACCCCGTCACATATGTAATAAAGTATCGGTAAGAACCAAGTATCGATCCAAGGAAATGGGCGGAGAAATAGTACTAGACCTTTGTCACTAAACTACCGGTAAAAACATAGGTTTTGTTTGATTTTAATTAAACTACAGTAAGCGTAAACAAATACATAATAAAAACATAATAGATAAAAAGCCTTGCTTAATACACAACCACAGCATGTCAACTAAGTCAGTTTTGGCACTAGAAGCATTCGGTCAATTTTCCAATTTAAGACAATTAGTATCCCTTTCGGGAATCGTAACATGACAATCATTCGGAAAGCTAAAACGATAAACACACTTTAACCACCTAAAATTGTTCTTTAACGTGCAATTGATAAATGTCTATGAAAATCTCTTAAAAATAAGTTAGTCATCCGTTAGGAGTTTTCTAACCGCACTTAGACAAGGAAAGCGACACCGATAAACACAATGTAACCACCAACTGTCAAGCATAAACTAGATTAAATCACAACCGAGTTCATTTTACAAATCTTGCACAATAACTCACTAAGATAGCAATTTTGGCCTAAACTACTAACTAAGCTAATAAATCATGGCAAGAATTTATAACGACACCATCTAACCCGTTAAGGTCCTTACGTGACGGCAAGCTCTCTTGATTAACAATAATTACATTTTATTAAATCACTAACCATTTCTAGTATCATGATGCATACATTTAAACCAAGTTAAACTAGTTAACCAAATTCAAAGTTTACTAATACAAGATTAATTAAGCTTCATTTTTCAACTATCTTAACTAACCAAGCATCAATCATCCAACATAATTACTTATAATCAAGAATTCAATATCAATAACAAGGTTGCAAACTAATCATCAAAGATTAACATAGAAAATACTTCAAGTGTCATTACAAACAAAGCTTAACACACTAATGGCAATAATCTAGCAAGGGATTGTTTGTGTTTTTGCCCAAAGGCTACAATAATACATAAACAATAATCTAAGTACTTGAAAGATTAACAAAATCATGGAAAGATTAGAAAATCAAACCATAAACAAGTACTAGACTAAGGATCCGGGTAGTAATCGAGCTAAACGAGACAATGTGGCTTGAATCCGGGTGAAAGCTAATGCCTCCGGAGCCTGAAAATCGCCTGTGAAACTCTCCAAAAATCCAGAATATCGAACAGAATGTTTCTGTTCTGTTTTTATATTTTTCAGCTGTTGCACGGTCGTTCTTCGGATGGCACGACCGTGCACTTTATGCAATTATTAGGGATGGGTCACCATGCTGCATACGTCATCAGATCTTTGACCGGATTCGATATCGCACGACCGTTCTTCGTGTGGAACGGTCGTTCAGTTCCGGGTTACTTGTTGCACGAGCTATTGGCCGGGCGTTCATCACCGAGATCAGGCTGGATCATCGTCGATGCACGATCGTTCTTCGGATGGCACGTCCGTGCATCACCGAGCTGATCGTAAAATGCCTTGCACGCCTAGTCGCACCTTCGTTCAATGCCGAACAAATCTTTAACTGTCGGAGATGCACGGTCGTTCTTCAGATGGCACGACCGTGCCACAGGCCCAGATCAGTTTCCTTAACAGAATGTTCACAACTTCGTCGTTTTGTCCGGAAAGTCCTCGTTTTCGCTATCATCTTGTCTGGTATGCTGTTTTAGGCCTGTAAACATAAATGTAGATAAATAAGTATCCGAATGGCGGTTTTACGGCCAAAAACGCATAAAATAGGGGTAAAACGGGGGACTAAAATATGTGTAAATTAACGAATATCAATGCTGATCACACAAGGCCTTGGGCCACACACACGAACATTTGGGCTGTTGGGCCTCAAAGCCCAAGTCCAATCGCACAAGTCGTCTGGATCGCACAAGTCATCCGGACCGCACAAGATCAACGTATTTTATTTTTGGGCCCGGTATATATGTTGGGCCGAGTTATGTTTGGGCTTCATATGTATGCTAAACCATTATCATTTAAAATGTTCTATGTGTATGCTATGTTGCCATGATCAATACGTGCTTGTAACCTGTTAGCTTATGTGTAAACATACGTGCACAACTTGAACCTCGACCTGACTTGTATGGTAACCATGTTAGGACGTGGTTGACCACTAGGAGCTCAATTGACCTTTACTTATCTGCCGAGCTAACCTAAGGTGAGTTCACACTTTCTACAAAGAATGGGATTCCCAGGGGTTGGGAATGGGTTAAGGAATATGGATTCCTCGTCCTTTCTTGGGTAGGACAGTACGGGTTCAGGAATATAATTCCTCGTCCTCTTGGACAGTTTACATTTCACTAGACCAAAACTTTATCACGAAGTCCCTCCTTTTTATATCGACTTAATCGCCGGGCCAATGGCGAGCGGGTCATTAGTTAGATAGCGCTATTTAGGTCTGACAAGCCTCACACCGTGCCACAGAGGACAGGCGTGAACTAATGGATCTGGGCACGTCAATGATGATAGACATTGACAGTTCAGGGCACATAAACATGACTACAGTCAGCAGTCGATATGGTAACGAGTCTAGTAGTATAAACATGGGGTAGCCCCCACGCCCGTAGAGCCAGATAATTAAACATGGGGTAGCCCCCACGACTGTAAGGTCAGAGTAAATGGGATAAACTAATCACGTTTTCAACTATGGGGTAACCCCCACAGCAGGGATGCCAGTTAAAGGAAATTGTTTTTGGAACAACTTAAAACGAACACCCAAGTGTGAACTCGCTCAACATTGTTGTTGACTCGTTACTACATGCTTTGCAGGTCAATAGGTACTTAGCTGGAGTTTGCATGGGGAAGAGCCGTTGTGGGACATGGACAATTGTGTGCCATGTTAAACAGTGAAACATTTGAACTTATATTTTGTTTTGGTTTTAAACGTTATGCTTCCGCTTGCAACTTAAACTATGTTTTGTTTGGACACCAATTGTATTGGTTGGATTTTTATAATTACTTACATGCTTGTTCAATATGATTGGTGGCTGGATCCTGGTCAGTCACGCCTCCAAGCGGTGATACTCCGCGTGTGGATTTTGGGGGTGTGATAGATTGGTATCAGAGCCATTGGTTATAGTGAACTTGGTTTTAAAAAGGGAAAAGCTTTTTGACAAAACCAGACTATAACCTGTACAGTGCTCAACGATCCACAACGACGCTTCACTCCACGTGCAAGGTTCGACATTCTAGGTGATATGGTTTATGTTATATTGCCTACTTGCTAGTTACATAGAACTTTGCTTATGGTATGCTTAGATAAATGTAGCAACGATAGTTTGAAAAACACATGTGTGCTTACTCTCTTCTGTCATCGCACTTTCTCGAACCCCTCTCACACACATTTTCCTTTGATATGAAGATCATGAGTGGACGCGTTAACATGACTCAAGCCCAGTTGACGGCTCTGATTAACCAACAAGTTGCTGCGGCACTTGCAGCCGCACAAGCAGGAGGTATACCCTGCAGTCTAAACTCACTCTAGGATCCCTGGATCCTACTCTCGTGAACCAACCATTGTGTTAAACCTTTTCCTTTCTTACTCTCACGACAGGTCAACCTGCACAGCCTCCTGTGTGCACTTTCAAGACCTTTATGGACTGTCGACCTAGTACCTTCAGTGGTACCGAAGGAGCTGTAGGTCTCCTCCACTGGTTCGAGAAGCTCGAGTCAGTCTTCGAAATGTGTGAATGCCCTGAGGCTCGCAGGGTAAAGTATGCTACTGGTACTCTCGAGGGTATAACGCTCACGTGGTGGAACGCTCAAGTCCAAATGCTGGGGTTGGTTGCTGCTAATGCCACCCCATGGAACAATTTTAAGGAAATGATTAAGGAAGAGTACTGCAATCGTGATGACATTCACAAACTGGAGGTAGAGTTCTTCAACTTAAAGATGACGGGGTCAGAAATTGAAGCTTATACAAAAAGATCGAACGAGCTGGAAATTTTGTGTCCTACTATGGTGGATCCTCCCATCAAACGCATTGAACTATACCTTAAGGGTTTAGTGCCAGAGATTCAAAGTCATGTAACTTCAGCTAACCTCGCCACCATCCAGCAAGTTATACAATTGGCTCATCGTCTCACTGATCAGGCGGTGGAGCAGAACAGGTTACCAAAGCGCATTAGTGCTACAGCTACTTCAGATGCTCCTAGTGACAACAAGCGGAAATGGGATGGAGCTTCAAGCAAAGGTGTGACAACTCGAGTTTCCGAGATTCCACTTTCGCATTTATTGCGCGTTGACTGTCTAGCTGTTTGCTTACTTGCTTTGTAATTGTACACACGGAATTATATGCGGGGATGTTTGTTTGATATGTTATGTATGATTAGACTGTTTGGTTGCATGAATACTTGTAAACTGTTTAAGATTTGAGGAACCCGACGAAACAGGATTTGTTTCGCCATAAGCACACTCGACGAAACAAGTTGTTTCGCCGGCCCGCTGATTCGCCAAGCCCATTAAGGGCCCAGTACACTTGTATGCGTATAAACTATACGGAACGGCTGCATTCGTCACACTTTATCATAATTGAAAACCCTAGAACCTTTCCTTAGTGTGACGGCAGCTCTGTGTTCTCCCAGGCTCTCTCTGGCAATCAAACCATTACCACTGATATCTCGGTTAGTAAAAGTTAGTCTCTCGACTGTTCTTGTATGCATATGTTTGATGATATTGTTCCGTGACTATTTTTGTATGTATATGCTTGATGATACTGTCCTTATAAATCTGATCGGGCTAGCAATTAGAGTTCTAGTAACGTTTATGTGCGAGGTTATGGAATCGAATGGTGATATGATCCCTGTTTCATTGATGATTCGGTTGTGATGCATATAGATTAATGATTAGTAACATAAGACTCATTATGTTGAACGATGATTTAATGATTTCACATGGTTTCATGAATTGCACATGATTTCATAAATTACATATGATTGTAATCTAAGCCTTGCATGTGAAAAGCCTAGAGAGTGCAGCCAAAGTGATAAGAATCACCTCATGAATTGTCGGCTAGGTTCAGATTTGCATGTGGTATGATAAAGTTTATGACTGATTAATATTATAAAGTCATGTGATGGTTCATGTGCATGCCACTAGTTTATGTTTTGCTTGAATATTGAGATAATGATTGCTGATAACTGAATGACGATTGAATGATGATTTCATGATGAAGCCGATGTAACAGTTAGACATCATTAGGGTCTCGGTTTATGACACCGCTGTTTAGATGATGACGGCAACTAGGGTTTTCTGTGTTAATCTTTGTAACTGATATGATGATGACGTAACTAAATTAATGACGAAACCAACTCACGGCGAAACAGACCCGACGAAACAAATGTGTGTCTCGCCGAGGGATGTCACGACGAAACGGAAGTAATTCGTCGAAGGGGCTCACGGCGAAACAGAGGGTGTTTCGCCGACTTGGGTAATTTGCACAGTAACCTAGTTAGACTCTGTTAGTAGTTAACTGGATTAACTAACTGCTGTTTGATGATATGCATGACTTGTATGATTTTGAATACGTGATCTGTGCCACTTGGTGATTTAATATGCATGCATGAACTTCGTGATTATGAAACTGATTATGTACACGTGCGTGCTTTAGGACGTGATTGATTTACTGTGAGCACATACTTAGCATACCGAGCAAACCAAGGTGAGTTCACACTCTTACCAAGGCATGGGATTCCCAGGGTGGGAATGGGTTTGGATTATTTACTTGTACTTACCTAGCTTATGGAACTTAGTTATATGGTCCTCGGGTGAGGAAGGGTTATTGATAAGATACGACTAGACTAGTGATACTTATAGAACTGATCTTCGCACACACGCCGGGGTTGGCTGCGATAATATGACTGATCTTCGCACACATGCCTGGGATGGCTGCGAACCATACTTTGAACTTCGCACACATGCCGGGTGGGCTGCGATACAAATATACCTAGTCTAGAAAACATGGGAACCCCCCCCCCCCCCCACATTCTTCGCACACATGTCTGGGAGACTGCGATTCAAGTACATACGATATATGGGTTACTAAACGAACATACAGTTTGCAATACAATTACTATAACTGAACAACCAACTGTGAACTCGCTCAACTAGTTATTGACTCTCTGTTACATGCCTTGCAGGACCATAGGTACACATGGAGCTTGCACGGGTGGCACGGTCGTTGTGGACATGGATCGTGAATGCTTTGTTTACCATTATAACATTTCATACTTATACTTATGTTGGGTTTTACATTTATGCTTCCGCTAAACATTGATACTATACTTTGGTTTTCGAACACCTTTCATATTGTTTGGTTGATTTACATTTATTAATAACATGGTTCAATATGATTGGTGGCTTGATCCTGGTCAGTCACGTCTTCAAGCGGTGATACCCCGCATGTGGATTTTGAGGGTGTGACAAAAGGTTCGACTTCTATTCAATCTCAGTCTCAGCAGAGAAGGACTGACGACTACAAGAGCCCCAGTCAGCAATCATCTGGTAGTCAAAGTCAAGGAGGGTACAGGGGAATTCACCCCAAATGCAATCGTTGTAATCTACACCATAGTGGGCCATGCACCAGGAGTAACTGTCATTGGTGCAACAAGCCAGGCCACGCCGCAAAGGATTGCAGAAGTTTATACCCCACAAACCAGAATCGTCAGCAACAACAAGCCCCACAACGTCAGTAGCAGCAGGAAGGCATCAACAAAGGGTGCTTTTAGTGTGGAGCTGAAGGCCATTTCAAGAGAGATTGTCCCCAACTGAACCGGAACCAGAACAACAACGACAATAATAACAACCAGGGGAATGGAAACAACGGGGGTAACAACGGCAATGGTGCAAGGGGTCGTGTGTTCGTTATTGGCCAGGGTGAAGCGAGGAATGATCCCAATGTAGTGACGGGTAAGTTCCTTCTCGACGACTTTTATGTTACAGTTTTATTTGATTCGGGTGCCGATACTAGCTACGTGTCCTTAAAAGTTAGTCAAATGCTTAAGCGTACCCCAACACTTTTGAACACCAAGCACACTGTAGAGCTAGCTAATGGTAAGAGTTTAGAGGCCACACATATAGTCAAGGGTTGTAATCTTGTTCTTGCTGGTCACACTTTCTCTATCGACCTCATTCCTATCGTTCTGGGTAGTTTCGACGTTTTCATTGGGATGGATTGGTTATCCCAACACCGAGCAAAGATTCTTTGCAACGAGAAGATTGTCCGTATTCCTCGTTCAGATGATGAACCACTCATGATTCGTGGCGACAAGAGGGGTGCTGTTGAGAGCATCATCTCTTTCCTTAAGGCCCAGAAGTGCTTACGAAAGGGCCACACTGCTATTTTGGCTCTCGTTACTGACACCTCGAAGAAAGAGAAGAAGATAGAAGATTTCCCGATCGTACGCGACTATCCTGAGGTATTTCCTGAGGAACTACCTGGTCTTCCGCCTCATCGCCAGGTCGAATTTCAGATTGAACTAACTCCTGGAGCCGCACCAATAGCTCGTGCATCATATCGCCTAGCTCCATCAGAATTGGAAGAACTGTCTACGCAACTACAAGAACTCTTGGACAAGGGTTTTATTCGTCCTAGCTCTTCGCCCTGGGGAGTTCCAGTCTTGTTTGTGAAGAAGAAGGACGGTACCTTCCGTATGTGTATTGACTATCGCGAACTCAACAAGGTGAGCGTGAAGAATCGCTACCCTCTTCCACGTATTGATGACCTATTCGACCAGCTGCAAGGGTCGATCTTCTATTCAAAGATTGATCTGAGATCGGGATATCACCAGCTGAGAGTCCGAGAAGAGAACGTCTCCAAAACAGCCTTTAGAACTCGATATGGACACTACGAGTTTTTGGTCATGCCTTTTGGGCTGACAAACGCACCTGCGGTTTTCATGGACCTTATGAACAGAGTGTGCAAGCCTTACCTGGACAAGTTCGTTATTGTTTTCATCGACGACATCCTGATCTATTCGAAGAGTCAGGAGGAGCACGAGCAGCATTTACGACTCATTTTGGAACTCCTTCGAGCAGAACAGCTGTACGCCAAGTTTTCAAAATGCGACTTCTGGCTTCGTGAAGTCCACTTTCTAGGCCACGTGGTAAACAAGGATGGGATTCATGTTAATCCATCTAAGGTAGACTCCATTAAGAACTGGCCTGCACCTCGCACACCAACAGAAATTCGCCAATTCTTGGGTTTGGCAGGTTACTACAGGAGGTTCATTAAGGATTTTTCCAAGATTGCACAACCTCTCACCTCACTAACACAGAAGGGCGTTACTTATCGTTGGGGTACTACACAGGAATCAGCATTCCAGCACCTAAAGGATAGACTTTGCAGCACACCTATTCTTTCATTGCCAGAGGGCACAGACGATTTTGTGGTTTATTGCGACGCATCCATTCAGGGACTTGGATGTGTGCTGATGCAACGTGACAAGGTTATTGCTTATGCGTCACGTCAACTTAAGATACATGAAAGGAACTACACTACGCATGATTTGGAGCTGGGAGCTGTTGTTTTTGCACTTAATATATGGAGACATTACCTGTACAGTACCAAGTGCGCCATTTACACTGATCACAGGAGTCTCGAGCATATCTTCAAACAGAAGGAGTTGAACATGCGTCAACGTCGATGGGTCGAGTTGTTGAACGATTACGAATGCTCGATCAGATACCATCCGGGCAAAGCCAATGTAGTGGCCGACGCCCTCAGTCGAAAAGATACCACACCTAGGCGTGTGCGAGCATTACAACTCACTATCCAATCTAGTCTTCCTGCACAGATACAAGATGCTCAGGTAGAAGCATTGAAACCAGAAAACATCAGGGCTGAAGCCCTACGCGGCTCAAGGCAACGGCTAGAACAAAAGGAAGACGGTGCTTACTACGTAACAGGACGCATTTGGGTCCCACTCTATGGCAACCTACGAGAGCTTGTGATGGATGAGGCACACAAGTCTCGTTACTCAGTACATCCTCGTTCGGATAAGATGTACTACGATCTAAAAACTACATATTGGTGGCCTAGCATGAAAGCTCACATAGCAAGCTACATTAGTAAATGTTTGACTTGTGCGAGAGTCAAAGTCGAATACCAGAAACCCTCAGGCCTACTTCAACAACCAGAGATACCACAATGGAAATGGGAGCAGATTTCCATGGATTTTGTTACTGGCCTGCCTAGATCTCAACGGGGGAATGATACTATTTGGGTGATCGTGGATCGACTCACAAAGTCTACACACTTTTTGGCCATCAAGGAAACGGATAAGTTCTCCACCCTAGCAGACGTTTATCTTAAGGAAGTGGTTTCGAGGCACGGGGTGCCCACCTCTATTATTTCTGATCGTGATGCACGTTTCACTTCAGAACTTTGGCAAGCGATGCACAAATCCTTTGGCTCACGATTAGACATGAGCACAGCTTATCACCCTCAGACGGATGGGCAGTCTGAGCGCACTATTCAAACTTTAGAAGACATGCTTCGGGGATGTGTGATTGACTTTGGCAACGGTTGGGAAAAACATCTGCCACTAGTGGAATTCTCGTATAATAACAGTTACCACACCAGCATTCGGGCCGCTCCATTTGAGGCATTGTACGGGCGTAAATGCCGATCACCTCTTTGTTGGGCAGAGGTGGGGGATAGTCAGATCACTGGCCCAGAACTCGTGGTAGACACAACAGAAAGGATTGCTCAAATACGACAACGAATGGCGGCAGCTCGTGACCGTCAGAAAGCATACGCTAATAAGCGAAGAAAACCACTCGAGTTCCAAGTTGGGGATCGAGTGCTACTCAAAGTTTCACCCTGGAAGGGTGTGGTTCGTTTTGGAAAATGAGGCAAACTTAACCCACGATACGTTGGACCGTTCGAAATCAAAGAGAAAATAGGCAAAGTGGCCTACAAACTGAACCTACCAGCAGAACTCAGTGCAGTACACAACGTTTTCCACGTGTCGAATCTGAAGAAGTGTCTGTCAGATGAGACCCTCATAGTTCCTTTGAAGGAGCTCACTATCGACGAGCAGTTACGATTCGTCGAGGAACCAGTTGAAATCACGGACTGGGATGTTAAGGTCCTCAAGCGCACTAGAATACCTCTCGTTCGAGTTCGTTGGAACTCCCGTCGTGGCCCAGAGTTCACCTGGGAACGCGAAGACCAAATGAAACAAAAGTATCCCCAATTGTTCGCAAACAGTACAACCACTACTGAGGCTAAAGCTATTGCGGAATTTCGGGACGAAATTCCAGATCAACGGGGGGAGGATGTGATACCCCAGGAAAACCAGGAAAACCATGCAACTTAACTAGCTTCCTCAGTGAGTACGTACCAAATTTCGGGACGAAATTTCTTTCAACTTGGGGATAATGTGACAACTCGTATCTCGAACCTGTCTTTGTACTTAGTGTAACATGTTTTAAACGCTACGTGATTATGTGATGCATTGATTTAATGTATGTGTTATGTTTATATGTTATGTGTAATGTATGTGTGTACGTGATCGCACAAGCCCATTCGGGCCACACTGTTTGCACTCGAGAACACAAGGGCAACCCATGAAGGGTTCGGCCCACTCCTTTATGTTATCTAGGGTGTTAGTATAAATTCTATACTCCACCAACTCACACAAGTTTAGCAAACCCTGAATCCCTCTCATCCTCTCTCTCAAACTCGACGGCAAACACACTCTCTCCATCGAAGCTTTCTTGTTCGGATCAACCTTTGTTATCCTCTAATCCGGTTAGTGTTTTATTGTTGTTAATGTTATGCATGATGAGATGATGAATGATTGTTTGATGTCTCCGTATGATTAATCTAAATCCGTTTAAATACTATGAGACTAGTATTGGCTTGGAATTAGGGATTCTGTGTGTTGATGTTCAAACAAATTCGATTTGCATGTTTATGATCTACAACCGATTGAATGATAACCGGCTGTGATATGTCCCTGTTCGAATGAATTGTGGGAGGGATTGTTATGTTAGTTGCATGTTAGTGATCAAGAATATGAATCGGGTTAACATGTTTAAGTGTTATGATTATTGTTCACGTTTTGATTATGTTTAGGGTTCATGAGAAATCGGTTAGAATATGCTTGTTGATCGATGATTTGCATGATCTAAAACTGTTAGTATTGTTGATTGATAATTTCACAAAAGGAAACAATAAAACTGATTGCATGAAATTCGGATATTTAAACTAATCGCACAAGACTCCTTGGTCGCACAAGATCAGATCGTACAAGATCTGATCTGATCGCACAAGGCAGTCGCACAAGATAGGATACAACTGTTACAGCACTACGTACAACATATATCTTGCATGATCGCACAAGACCTTGTGGATCGCACAAGACGGTGCTGATCGCACAAGGCCTTGGGCCACACACACGAACATTTGGGCTGTTGGGCCTCAAAGCCCAAGTCCAATCGCACAAGTCGTCCGGATCGCACAAGTCATCCGGACTGCACAAGATCAACGTATTTTATTTTTGGGCCGGGTATATATGTTGGGCCGAGTTATGTTTGTGCTTCATATGTATGCTAAACTGTTATCATTTAAAATGTTCTATGTGTATGCTATGTTGCCATGATCAATACATGCTTGTAACCTGTTAGCTTATGTGTAAACATACGTGCACAACTTGAACCTAGACCTGACTTGTATGGTAACCATGTTAGGACGTGGTTGACCACTAGGAGCTCAATTGACCTTTACTTATCTGCCGAGCTAACCTAAGGTGAGTTTACACTTTCTACAAAGCATGGGATTCCCAGGGGTTGGGAATGGGTTAAGGAATATGGATTCCTCGTCCTTTCTTGGGTAGGACAGTACGGGTTCAGGAATATAATTCCTCGTCCTCTTGGACAGTTTACATTTCACTAGACCAAAACTCTATCACGAAGTCCCTCCTTTTTATATCGACTTAATCGCCGGGCCAATGGCGAGCGGGTCATTAGTTAGATAGCGCTATTTAGGTCTGACAAGCCTCACACCATGCCACAGAGGACGGGCATGAACTAATGGAGCTGGGCACGTCAATGATGATAGACATTAACAGTTCAGGGCACATAAACATGACTACAGTCAGCAGTCGATATGGTAACGAGTCTAGTAGTATAAACATGGGGTAGCCCCCACGCCCGTAGAGCCAGATAATTAAACATGGGGTAGCCCCCACGGCTGTAAGGCCATAGTAAATGGGATAAACTAATCACGTTTTCAACTATGGGGTAACCCCCACGGCAGGGATGCCAGTTAAAGGAAATTGTTTTTGGAACAACTTAAAACGAACACCCAAGTGTGAACTCGCTCAACATTGTTGTTGACTCGTTACTACATGCTTTGCAGGTCAATAGGTACTTAGCTGGAGTTTGCATGGGGAAGAGCCGTTGTGGGACATGGACAATTGTGTGCCATGTTAAACAGTGAAACATTTGAACTTATATTTTGTTTTGGTTTTAAACGTTATGCTTCCGCTTGCAACTTAAACTATGTTTTGTTTGGACACCAATTGTATTGGTTGGATTTTTATAATTACTTACATGCTTGTTCAATATGATTGGTGGCTGGATCCTGGTCAGTCACGCCTCCAAGCGGTGATACTCCGCGTGTGGATTTTGGGGGTGTGACAGTAGTATGCGTATGTGTATCGACTACCGAGAGTTAAACAAACTCACGGTGAAAAATAGATACCCACTTCCAAGAATTGATGACTTATTCGACCAACTGCAAGGGGCGAGTTGGTTCTCAAAGATTGATCTCAGATCGGGTTATCACCAGTTGAAAGTCAAGGAGGAAGACGTACCGAAGACAGCCTTTCGTTCTTGGTACGGCCATTATGAGTTCCTCGTAATGCCCTTTGGGTTGACTAATGCACCCGCGACTTTCATGGATCTCATGAACCGGGTTTGCAAACCTATGCTGGATAAGTCGGTAATCGTATTTATCGATGACATTTTAGTGTATTCGAAGAATGAAGCCGAGCATGTTTACCATTTGCAAGAAGTGTTAGAGACACTCAGACGAGAAAAGTTGTATGCAAAATTTTCAAAGTGTGTTTTCTGGTTACGAGAGGTGCAGTTTCTCGGGCATATCATTAGTGCCGACGGGGTACTAGTGGATCCGTCAAAAGTAGAAGCCGTGTCAAAATGGAACACTCCAAGGAATCCCTCAGAAATCCGAAGCTTTTTAGGGCTCGCGGGATATTATCGGAGATTCATACAAGATTTCTCCAAAATTGCTTTACCATTGACCAAATTGACTCGCAAGGAAGAAAAGTTTGTATGGGGTATCAAACAAGAGGAAGCCTTACAAACACTCAAAGAAAAGCTAACTCACGCTCCGGTACTAACGTTACCGGAAGGAGTTGATGACATGGTGGTTTACTCGGATGTGTCGCATTCGGGGCTCGGATGTGTTTTAATGCAACGAGGCAAGGTCATAGCCTACGCCTCGAGACAACTGAAGATCCATGAAAAGAAATATCCGACTCATGATTTGGAGTTAGCAGCAGTTGTATTCGCCTTAAAAATATGGAGACTTTATTTGTATGGAGTAAAATGTACAATCTTCACTGACCATAAAAGTCTGAAATATTTCTTCGATCAGAAGGAATTAAACATGAGGCAAAGGCGGTGGTTGGAAACAGTCAAGGATTACGATTGTGAAATACATTACCACCCCGGGAAAGCCAATGTAGTAGCAGACGCATTAAGTCGAAAGACAGATTATGCCCCGATAAAGGTACAATCAATGCGGCTTATTGTGACCTCGGGCTTACTAGAACGAATCCGAGAAGCACAAGTTGAAGCAGTGAAGGTAGAAAACTGGAAAAAGGAAAGAATTGTCGGCCAATTTAAAGACCTTGAAGAAGGCAATCATGGTTTAAAAACACGTTTCAACAGAATCTGGGTTCCTAACACATGTGGGGTTAAATAGCTTCTACTAGATGAAGCTCACAAATCCCGTTACTCCATCCATCCGGGAGCGACCAAGATGTATAACGACTTGAAACAAAACTATTGGTGGCCCGGAATGAAAAGAGATGAAGTGAAATATGTGGAGAGGTGCCTGACATGCCTACAAGTCAAGGAGGAACACCAAAAACCATACGGTAAGCTTCAACCGTTGGAAATTCCGGTTTGGAAATGGGAACATATTACAATGGACCTGTTAACTAAACTACCGAGGACGAACCGCGGATTTGATGCAATATGGGTAGTTATTGATAGACTGACAAAGAGTGCTCACTTTATTCCAATACGTGAGACTTATACGTCAGAAAAGATGTCGGAGGTTTACACTAATGAGATAGTGGCACGCCACGGAGTACCGGTATCCATCGTGTCCGATAGGGATACCCGGTTCACTTCAAATTTCTGGCGAGATTTCCAAGAGCAAATGGGAACAAAATTGTTCATTAGCACTGTGTACAATCCTCAGACGGATGGACAGAGTGAAAGAACAATACAAACATTGGAAGACATGCTACGGGCATGTATAATCGACTTCGGAGGCAGTTGGGATGTTTATCTACCATTGGTCGAATTTTCATATAACAACAGCTATCATGCTAGTATTGGGATGGCACCGTATGAAATGCTCTATGGTAGGAAATGCCGGACCCCAGTATGTTGGGGAGAAGTGGGCCCACGCGAACTTGCCCACCAAGATATAGTTCGAGCCACTAATGAAAAGATTGATGTGGTTCGGGCACACTTGAAAGCGGCTCAAGATAGACAAAAGTCGTACGCGGACAGAAGAAGGAGACCGATCGAGTTTCAGGTTGGCGACAAAGTGATGCTTAAGGTATCCCCATGGAAGGGGGTTATCCGGTTTAGAAAAAGAGGAAAATTAAGCCCGATATTTATTAGGCCGTTTACAATTGTCGAACGAGTAGGAAAGGTAGCATACCGCCTTGAACTACCGGAAGAATTAAGCGGGATTCATAGCACATTTCATGTGTCACATCTTCGGAAATGTTTAGCGGATGAAACAACCTATATCCACTACGACGACATCGAGGTGGATGATAGACTTAACTATGTGGTGAAACCCATTGCGATTTTGGATCGTAAGGTGAAAACCTTAAGGAACAAAGAAAATAATCAAGTAAAGGTTAAATGGGAACACAAGAAGGGTTCGGATACCACATGGGAATCCGAAGAGGAGATGCAACGGCTCTACCCTACATTAATTGGTACGTTAATTTGGTTTCGGGGACGAAACCCTTTTTAAGGGGGGTGGACTTGTAACACCCCAAAAATATAAAACTTTATATTTTACGGCAGACCCCTGTTACCCAGAGGCTACCGTAACTTACGGTGGCTACCGTAAGTTACGGTAGCACCGAGTCTTGAATATTGAATTTTGTATAACTTAGTTACTCGAATCCGTTTTTGAACGTAATTACTATTATGCTAATTTCTAAAGACTCTTATACTAATGTTTATAAAAAATTTCCAGCTTTTAGGTAATGCAAGTACGTGGATGATGATCAAGTAAATGCCTCCGAATCGAACGCACTAAACGAAGCTTCCGCACGTGATCTATTTTGTCTTAGAAATATGTAATTACTTGAACCATGTTTTTCAAACGTTATCTAGTAGACACTTGAAGTTATGTTTTGTATGTTTAACGAATAGTTTGTTTTCAACTTAAATATTAGGATCAAATATGGTCCTTCAAATCATGAAAGATTTTGTAAACTCTAAATTTCGTACTAAATGCAAGCTGTTGTATCATTAAACTAGTTATTTAAGCCGGGTCTTACACTTATTTCCAACACAACTTATGGAAATCGAAGCCAACCCAGGAGATCAAATTCCAGCCCCTGCTTTCGACCCAGCTGAAATTTCTAGAGTCCTAGCACCCCATATGACCCATGGTTTGACGACCACAGGGATTACCCAGAACTCCATCCACAAGAGGAACCCATGCGAAACCCAGTAGCACCCTACCTAAACCTTGACCCTCTAGACCCATATTTTGATAATGACCAATATATCAGGGAAATTCTAGAGAACCCGTACCCTTACGAAGAACCAATGCCACAATACCCTGACCCGATAACAACACCTGCACCACCCATGAGCACTGAGAATGTGCAAGAACTTCGCACCTTTGGTGAGGAGTTATTAGATGAAAGTGAAAATATAAGACAAAAAGGGGAGAGACTCGTCTGGAAATATGACGAGCGCAACATGCAATATTGGATGAACCCCTATCAGTAATAATAATAATAATAATAATAATAATAATAATAATATAAATATATATATATATATATATGTGTGTGTGTAAGTTGAAAAAAATATATAAAATAGATAATCCTATAGCTACTGATGCATACTAGTATTGTATTTTAAATTCCAGTTGTGGTTGTAATAGATATAGATGCATATATATAATATAGAGTAAAGGTCGCAATGTACGACGATTTTGGATCAATGTGTTGTTGTGTGATTATTCACATTAAATATTGTTTCGTGATATTAATACTTGGTAAATGTTTATAATCCAGTTGGACAACGAAGTGAATCAAGAAAACCATAATAACGATAATAACGGAAACCATATAGATAATAGTGTCATCCAACACATAGTAGCACAAGAGATTATAGATGTTATGTCATATATTATCAAAACGGTATAAAAGTAATAGCGGAAGTAAACGACCACCTACTGAACCAAGTCACAGCGTAAACAATGGACCATTACTTCAAGTGCCTATTCCAAAAAGAAGAAGAACCATGTCTTATGGTTGTTCTTACAAAGAATTCTGGCCTTGTAAACCAATAGAATTCTTGGTCAATGAAGGAGCCATTGCAGCCCTACGCTGGATAGAAAAGACTGAGACAGTCTTAAAAATAAGCAAGTGTGCAGAGGAAGACAAAATCATGTTTGCTTCTAATCTGTTTAAAAACTCAGCTTTAGAATGGTGGAACACAATCCTCCAGTCTAGAGGAAGTGACAGAACCTATAATATGGAATGGACTGAATTTAAGAATATGGTGGAAAGGAAATTTTGTCCTCCCAATGAAAAGGAACAGATAGCTAATAAGTTCTTAAACCATAGAATGACTAGAGTAGACTGTAAGGGTTACACTACTGTATTCTTCGAATATGCTAGGATAGTGTCAACCCTTGCATCACCAGAACCAGTATTAATCTCCCGTTACATCTGGGGATTAATCACTGAAATTAGACAAGTAGTCAAGGCAGCTAGACCACAAACTATAGAAGAAGCGGTAGAACTAGCAAATAACTTGACTTATGAATTAGAGCGTACGCAAGAAGAAAACCAGATGAAGAACCTGGTCCAGAAGCTTACCCAAGAATTTCGTTATGGAAATTCCAATCGTTGGAAAAATGTGGGTTCTACTTCTACTCCTTACTGCAAATATTGCAAAAGAAAGCATTCTGGAAGATGCTCTATATACTGCAATTTCTGCAAAATATCTGGACACAAGGAAGAAGACTGCAGGAAGAAACCTAACAATAAGGTATGCTACAATTGTGGAGAACAAGGTCATATTAAGCCAAACTGTCCAAAACTAGCTCCAGCCATGAACAACAATACTACTAAGAATGCTAGGGCATTTGTTCTGACTGCAGAAGAAGCAAAGATGATCCCGGACGTGATTGCCGGTACGTTTTTAGTTAATGATGTTTTTGCTAAAGTATTATTTGACTCTGGTGCGAACCAAAGTTTTATTAATACTTCATTTTGCAAACTTCTCAATCAACCATTAACTAAACTCCAACAAGAATGTCTAGTAGGGACAGCAAATGGAGAATCCATTAAGATTACTGAAATCTTGCAGGGAGCAAGAATAGAATTTTTAAATCAAAAGTTTATTGCAAATCTTTATCCAATGAATCTGGCATGATTTGATATTGTGTTAGGAATGGATTGGTTAGTAGCCAATAAAGCCAGTATTCTATGCGATCAAAAGTCAATCCAAGTAAATTCACCAAAGGGTGAAAAGATCATAATTAAAGGAGATAAGCTACCCAGATCTACAAAATTTATCTCTGTGATGAAGACAACCAGTTATGCAAGAAAAGGATCATTAGTGTATATGATTTCCATAATCATTAATACTAAAGGAAAAGAACTGAAAGATATTCCCGTTGTATCTCAGTTTCCAGATGTGTTTCCAGAAGAGCTACCAGGACTACCGCCGGACAGAGAAGTCGAATTCAGAATCCACCTGCTACCAGGAACAGCACCAATTGCCAAAGCACCCTACCGTTTGGCACCGGCAGAAATGCAAGAGTTAAAGAAACAATTGGACGAACTTTTGGAAAAAGGATTCATACAGCCAAGTTCATCACCGTGGGGAGCACCAATCTTATTTGTCAAAAAGAAAGACGGGTCAATGCGTATGTGCATTGATTACCGAGAATTGAACAAAGTCACGATTAAAAATCGGTACCCATTACCGAGAATCGATGATCTGTTTGATCAACTGCAAGGAGCTCGATTCTTTTCTAAGATCGATTTACGCTCAAGATATCATCAATTAAAGGTACAGGAAGAAGACATTCCTAAGACCGCTTTTAGAACAAGGTATGGCCATTATGAATTTACTGTCATGCCATTTGATTTAACCAATGCCCCAGCCGCATTTATGGACATGATGAACCGAATATGTAAGCCATATTTGGATAAATTCATAATTCTTTATAGATGATATTCTCATTTACTCTAAGAGTAAAGAGGAACATGCAACGCATTTGCATTCACTCCTAAATTTGCTGAGAAAAGAAAAGCTTTATGCTAAATTTTCGAAATGCGAATTTTGGTTAGAAGAAGTTCAATTTCTTGGACATTTAGTCAATCATGAAGGAATTCATGTGGATCCCACAAAGATTGAGGCAATTACTAAGTGGAAAACCCCTGAATCACCAACAGAGGTTAGAAGTTTTCTAGGACTAGCCGGTTATTATAGAAGATTTATCTGAGATTTTTCTAGAATAGCCATTCCTTTAACAAAACTAACATGTAAGTCTGTTAAGTTTGAATGGGGACCAAAATAAGAAGAATCCTTTAGAATTCTTAAGAAAAGATTAACCAACGCACCCATACTAGCGTTACCCGAAGGAACTGAAGACTTTGTAGTCTATTGTGACGCTTCTAAATTAGGTTATGGATGTGTATTGATGCAACGCTAAAAGGCTATAGCCTATGCGTCTAGACAACTTAAGAAACATGAAGAGAATTATTCGACCCATGATTTAGAAATAGGAGCTATAATTTTTGCTCTGAAAATTTGGAGACATTACCTTTACGGTAGTAAGTTTACCATTTTCACCGATCATAAGAGTTTAAGATATGTTTTTGGGCAAAAGGAGTTAAATATGAGACAAAGACGATGGATGGAAATTCTTAGTGATTATGATTGTAATATCCAGTACCATGCAGGAAAGGCTAATGTAGTAGCCGATGCTTTAAGTCGAAAGTATCACGAAAAGCTAAAAAGAGTACGTGCCCTTAAATTAAATCTACAGGTAGATTTAAATGAACAAATTAGAGCCGTACAAGAATCAGTAATCAAGGAGGATACTAAAAAATTGAAAGGGATGATTAAGGAATTAGAACAAGGAACAAATGGAATTTGGAGATTCCATAAGAAAAGAATGTGGATACCCAAATTAGGAAACCTACGCCACCGAATATTAGAAGAAGCCCATAAGTCTAAGTATACGATACATCCTGGAAGTGATAAGATGTATCAAGACTTAAGAAAGAATTTCTGGTGGATAGGAATGATAAAGGATATAGCAGCTTATGTCGCCAAGTGTCTAACCTGTTCACAGGTCAAAGCTGAACATCAGAAACCCTCCGGGTTGCTGCAGCAATTAGAAATGCCAATATGGAAATGGGAATTGATAACAATGGACTTTGTTACCAAATTACCCAAGACACGAAAAGGTAATGATACAATCTGCATGATTGTAGACAGGCTAACCAAGTCTGCTCATTTCCTACCGATGAAGGAAACTTTCAGTATGGAACAGTTAGCCAAGTTATATGTAAACGAAATAGTTTCATTACATGGAATTCCTTTATCTATTGTTTCTGATAGAGATAGTCGTTTTACTTCTCATTTTTGGACAAGTTTTCAAAAAGCAACGGGAACCAAGCTAAATCTAAGCACCGCTTATCATCCTCAAACGGATGGACAAAGCGAATGGACAATTCAGACAATGGAAGATATGGTTAGAGCTTGTGTAATTGATTTCGGAGGAAATTGGGACGATCACTTACCATTAATAGAATTTTCCTATAATAACAACTATCATACCAGCATCAATGCTGCACCATTCGAAGCACTTTATGGGCGAAAGTGCCGAACTCCAGTATGTTGGGCAGAAATTAGAGAAAAGCAACTATCTGGACCCGAGATAGTACAAGAAACAAC
>JARYGA010048741.1:0-62669 GCA_030545235.1 Helianthus tuberosus
TCGAAAATGTCGTTTAATTAATAAAAAGGCTTTCATTTACGATATTGTGCATAATTCTCATTTTAGACCATAAAATGATGTCAAACTTTTAGGACATACTTAAATATCAGTAATAAAGGTTTTTGTCCTCTCACATTTTCAAAAATCTCGTTTTAATATCAAAAGGGCATTATGGTCGACATTTAAGCATTTAACGGAAACATGCAAATGATCTAGGATTTCTATGGAACCAAGTTGTATAACCTCAGAGGGTTATACTAACCTATAATATGGTCCTAAAGGAACCTTAAGGCATATCTAAAACAAGCTAAGTCGGGTCAGAACTGAGAGTCAAAGCAAAAGTCTACTTTTGCGACTTTCGGTTCCGAACCGAGCCTAAACTCAGAATCGTCGGGTTGAACATGCCTAAACATGTTCTTATATTATTTACCAAGTTATTTTAGTGTTTAACCATGTTTCCTAACCTGTGCATTGCTAGTTATGAATTTATTTGCAAAAATAGATTCTGTTGACTTTTTATTAATAACTTTGACCCGACAATTGACCAAGTTAGAGTGGAAATCAGTAGGTGCCCTTTTAAGGGTTTATTACCTACATAATTACCAACTCATTGCCACTTTCAATTCGAATAATGGCTGGACCATTAGTGATTAATCACTAAGTCAAAGCTTAATTACGATGGCTTTGACTTTTGGTCATTAAACTAATAAAACTTGTACTTAGGGGGCTAAGAATGCTTACAATAACTCTTAGCACGAAATATGAACTGAGGAAAGCTTCCTAGAGCTCCAAGGGACTCCAGAGAATGAGTTTTGAAGTGATTTTGAAAGTGTGCAATTGAACAATGAAGAACAAGGCCTTTATATGGCAAATTCCACTTCACAAGATCATTCCACATGCCCCTACTTTGATCCCAGATGTTACCAGGTGTCACTAGTGCATGAAAAACCATTGGCACAGTCCCTGGTATCGAATTCAGGCATGCAAAGGCAGTGCAACAGGCTGAACATGCAGCTGTCCTAATTTTTCTGCATCTGGAACTTTCACGCGGGCCGCGTAAGACTCTTAAGGAGTCTACGCAGGCCGCAACACTCCTCTATGACCGGAAAACAAGTTTTAAACTTTGCAGTTTTGGTCCCTGGTCCAATATAAGTTTATTTAACTTTCATTTATTGCATTTAAGACCCCCATAGTTAACTTTTAAGGACCTTTGGTCATTAACTAACTCCGTTAAGCTCCCGGTTAGTTGTACGATCACCCGAAAAGTCTTTATTTCTTTGAAACTCCACAAAATAAATATCCAATATTCTTGAGAACCAAATATATAATTATTACAATGTTTTTGGGTTCGTTAAAAGGTTACTCAGAGGTATATGTTAACATGTTAACACTTTTAACCCCCATGTTTCGTAAGATCCTTATTTTAAACACAAACGACTTTCCATGCGTGATAATTTATTCGTTAAAGAATACGAACGTCGTATGAGGTCAATCAGAGGCACAAGAATGGCATGTTGACACTTTGGATCCTTATACTTACACATTTACATTGTTTGTCAATTTTAGTCCCTCCAGATCAAATCATTACATGTTTAAAGTCTATGACACGTGTCTTCATTATATTAGTCGTGATTTTACGAGGTGTTACACGTTGTAGCGTTTAAATAATGTAAAGTGTAGACAACAGTCATCCGGTCGGATGGCCATCCGGACGAATGGCCATTCGATCTGATGGCTATTCGAGTGCGAAAATGGTAGTTTGTAGTTTTTCGTAAAATTTTATAAGTAAAAGCTTGAAGTTTAACGGAGACGGTGGGATGACGTGCCAAACAATAGGAAACACACCAGGAACCAGCTCATTCGATCGGATGGGAATCACCCCATTCGATCGTACTCACTGTTCTTTTGATGAAGTCTCATGTTCAACTCGTTAATCGGTCATCTCTCCGGTGAAAATCCGTTTTCAAGCCGGCTCTCAACTAGGAAGTGAGCAGAGAGTCTGAATGAGCATAGATTCCATCGATTTTGTGTAGAATGTTGAAGAAAAGTTGAAGAGAAGTTTGAAATCAGTTGAAAAATGTTGAAATATGTCAAAGTCTCAACAAGATTTCAAGTTATGAGTGTGGAAATCCTTTAGATCTGAACCAAACTTGATGGGATGATGTCACCAAGTGAACACCATCTTCAAGCAGTCTAAATCAGGTGATTTCGGGAGGAAAATTAGTGATTTTGTTGGAAAAGAAGATAGAAAAGTGTGTAGTGATGATGATTGTACAAGATTTGAGAGGAATTACTTACGAAGTAGCCTTGAATCGAGAGAAAAGTGCTTGAGAATGACTTGGGAGCAAGTTGGTCGGATGGTGTGACAACTCGAGTTTCCAGGATTTCCATCTTCGCATTAATTGCACGTAAATTGTTTAAGTTGTTTGTTTACACGACTTGTTTGTTTCGCAACTGTACATGTTTTTAATATGTTAAATCATATTGTGATTGATGTGTTATATATGGTGTGCAATTACATTTGAGTGTATGTAATAATATGTTTCTTGTTAATGGTGGGATATGTGTATTTTAAAAATGGAACTTTGGCTGAATACCCTCCATCCGAAAACACCCTCCTCATGAAAACACACATGTGTTTTCATCCACCTTGTGGCCAACGAAATCAAATGGGCTTTGGCCCAGTAGCGATTAGATATAGAGTCTTGTTCATAACCTTTTCACGAAGTCTTTAACTGGCAAACCCTAATCACTTCTCTCCCCTTATCCCTGTGCGACGGCAAGCCTAGGATCTCGAAGCTTTTCTTTCATATTCGTTGTTCATCTTGGTTGGGTGAGTAATCTACCATGGATATTTATTTGATTTATTTCATCAGAGACGATTTGTTGTATCATGTAATTAACTGTGAACGTAAAACTGAATGATGAATATAAGTAATTAGATCTTTGTTTATTGTATGATTATGTGAGGATAAATTCTGGTAGTCATGTGATCATATGTGGTTACTTGTCAGACGAGACTGTTACTTGAATAGATCCCAATAATTTTGACTACATTAATTCTGATTACTTGATGTCTGAATGATGATTTTGGTTGTACTGATGACTGAGTGTTTATGCAAATGTATTAGTTTCTCTGATGGACTGATTATTGTTGTTACCGTCGAATCTTTTAGCGAAGTTTTCTGTAATATGTAACTGCTGTTGTTGATGATGATGAACCAGCGAAAACACGGGGGCAACGAAAACACTAGGTGTTTTCGTCACACCTTAGGTTCAACGAAAACCCAAGGGTTTTCGCCACTAGGGATTTCGTCCAAAGTGTTTTCGCCTAGAGTATGAATTAGTTGCATGTGATTTTGTCCAGTGTGTGACACACTAGTTCTATTAAGTTATTAATTTTGCTTGGTTCGGTAAACGCAGTTAGTTGATTAAATCTGTTAGATGTTAACTCTGTTAAGTTATGCATATAACCTTGTTGTGTATGTAACCTTGTTAAATAAGTAACTCCGTTAAACATGCAACTCTGTTAAGTGTTAACACTGTTAGGCCCATTAACTTCGAAAAGTCTGTTAAGTGTGTAACTCCAATGGGATTGTTAGCTGTGTTAGTTAATTAGCCATGTTAGTTTATTATTCTTGTTAAATATGCTAAATCTGTTAGTTTGTTAACCTTGTTAAGCCAGTTAACCCTGTCAAATATGTTAATGAATAACTATGTTAGAACGAACTGTGAAAGACATGTAAGTAAGGCTTGAATTGCATGAATTTGATTAACTGCTTATATGATACGTGATAATTGCTTAAACACACTTCGTGACATAGATTGCATGTGAATCTTTACGAACTTGAACTGATTGAATATACGTGCATAACAATAGGACTTGACTGATTAATTGTGGGCATATAACTTAGCATACCGAGCAAACCAAGGTGAGTTCACACTCTTTCCAAGGCATGGGATTCCCAAGGGTTGGGAATGGGATTGAATAACTACTCGTACTATCATTACTATTAATACGATACATGGTTTACAAAACGAACATACGATTTACGAAACGAATGCTATAACTAAACAACCAACTGTGAACTCGCTCAACTTTGTTGTTGACTCGTTGTTACATGCCTTGCAGGTCGTTAGGTACTCATGGAGCTTGCACAGGGAGGCGTGGTCGTTGTGGGACATGGCAGTGTGTGCCATGCTAAAAATATTACTTTATTTCGTACTTAATACTTATATTGGGGTTTACAATTATGCTTCCGCTAAACACTTAACTACGTTTTTGATTTGAAACACCTTTCATATTGTGTGGTTGAATTTTACTTATTACTTGTTATGTTCAATATGATTGGTGGCTTGATCCTGGTCATGTCACGCCTCCAAGCGGCGATACTCCGCGTGTGGATTTTGGGGGTGTGACAGATTGGTATCAGAGCCATTTGTTATAGTGAACTTGGTTTTAATAAGGGAACAAAGTTTTTGTTAAAACCAGACTATAACCTGAACAGTGCTCCACGATCCACAACGACGCTTCGCTCCACGTGCAAGACTCGACATTCTAGGTGATATGATTTATGTTTACATTGCCTACTTGCTAGATTACATAGAACTTTGATCATGGTATGCTTAGATAAACATAACAACTATTGTTTGAAAACACGTGTGTGCTTATTCTCTTCTGTCATCGCACTGTTGCGAACCTTTCTCACTCATGTTTCCTTTGATATGAAGATCATGAGTGGACGCATTAACCTAACTCAAGCCCAGTTGGCGGCTTTGATCACTGGACAAGTTACTGCAGCGCTCGCAGCTGTCCAGGCAGGAGGTATAACCTGCCATCACAATTTACTCTAGGATCTTTAGATCCTACTCTCGTAACCCAACACTTGTGCTTAATTTTGTTTACTCTTACGCACACGGCAGGTCAACACGCTCAGCCACCTGTGTGCACCTTCAAGACTTTTATGGACTGTCGTCCTACTACTTTCAGTGGCACTGAAGGGGCCGTTGGACTCCTCCACTGGTTCGAGAAGCTCGAGTCAGTCTTCGAAATGTGTGAATGCCCTGAGGCTCGTAGGGTGAAGTATGCCACTGGTACTCTCGAAGGCACTGCACTAACCTGGTGGAACGCGCAAGTTCAGATGCTGGGGCTGGCGGCTGCTAATGCCACCCCATGGAATGATTATAAGGAACTGATCAAACGTGAATACTGTAGTCGTGATGATATCCACAAGCTGGAAGTGGAGTTCTTTAACCTGAAGATGACGGGGTCAGAGATAGAAGCGTACACGAAACGATCCAACGAACTGGCAGTGTTATGTCCAACTATGGTGGATCCTCCCATCAAGCACATTGAGCTGTACCTCAAAGGCTTAGTACCAGAGATTCAAAGCCATGTGACTGCTGCTAACCTTGCTATTATCCAGGATGTTACTCGTCTTGCTCATCGTCTCACAGACCAAGCAGTGGAACAGAACAAGCTGCCTAAACGTATTGGTGCTACTACTACTACTTCTTCTGCTACTCCCAGTGATATCAAGCGAAAATGGGATGGAGCCTCCAGCAAAGGTTCGACTTCAGTTCAGTCCCAGGCACAGCAGCGAAGGACTGACGACTATCAGAGCCCTGGTCAGCAATCTTCTGGTAGTCAAGGGCAGGGTGGATATCGAGGAAACCACCCAAAGTGCAACAGATGCAACAGGCACCACAGTGGTTAGTGCAACAGGGGTCATTACTAGAGGTGTCTCAAGATGGGTCATGAAGCTAAGGATTGCAGGAGCTCACGACCTGCGAATCAGGACCATCAACAACAACCACCCGCTCCACAGGACCAGCAACAGCAACAACGAGGCAACAGGGGATGCTTTCAGTGTGGTGCTGAAGGCCACTTCAAGCGGGACTGCCCCCAGTTAAATCAAAATCCGAACAACAACAACAACAATAATCAGGGCAATGGGAACAACAACGGGGGAAACAATGGAAACAATGGCGCCCGAGGTCAAGCATTCGTGATTGGTCAGGGTGACGCAAGGAATGATCCTAACGTGGTGATGGGTAAGTTTCTTCTCGACGACTTTTATGTTACTGTCTTATTTGATTCGGGTGCCGATACCAGTTACGTGTCTCTAAAAGTTAGTCAAATGTTAAAGCACACACCAACACTTTTGAACACCAAGCATGTTGTAGAGTTAGCAAATGGTAAAAGTCTAGAGGCCACACACATAGTTAAGGGTTGTAATCTTATCCTCGCTGGTCAGAATTTCTCTATCAATCTCATTCCCATAGTTTTGGGTAGTTTCGACATCGTCATTGGGATGGATTGGTTGTCCCAACAGCAAGCAGAGATTCTATGCAAAGAGAAGATTGTTCGTATTCCCCGTTCTGGAAAGGAACCTCTCGAAATTCAAGGCGACAAGAGTGGTGTTGTAGTGGGCATCATCTCCTTCCTTAAGGCCCAGAAGTGTTTGCGAAAGGGTCACACCGCTATCTTAGCACTTGTTACTGACGCATCAACGAAAGAGAAGAAGATTAAGGATATTCCAATTGTACGCGACTTTCCTCAAGTATTTCCCGAAGAATTACCTGGGCTACCTCCTCATCGCCAGGTCGAATTTCAGATCGAGCTAGCTCCTGGAGCAGCACCCATAGCTCGAGCACCTTACCGCTTAGCTCCAACCGAACTGGAAGAACTGTCCAAGCAATTGCAAGAACTCTTGGATAAGGGTTTCATTCGTCCTAGCTCTTCGCCCTGGGGAGCTCCCGTGTTGTTTGTGAAGAAGAAAGACGGTACCTTCCGTATGTGCATAGATTATCGCGAACTAAACAAGGTGACCGTAAAGAATCGCTATCCTCTTCCACGCATTGACGACTTGTTCGACCAGCTGCAAGGGTCGAGCTACTATTCAAAGATTGATTTGAGGTCAGACTACCACCAACTGTGAGTCTGAGACGAGGACGTCTCCAAAACAGCATTCAGAACACGCTACGACCATTACGAATTTCTGGTCATGCCATTCGGGCTAACAAATGCGCCTGGAGTCTTCATGGATCTTATGAACAGAGTATGCAAGCCTTATTTGGATAATTTTGTGATTGTATTCATCGACGACATTCTGATTTACTCTAAGAGTCAGGAGGAACACGAACAACATTTACGACTCATTTTGGAACTCCTTCGAGCAGAACAGTTGTACGCCAAGTTTTCAAAATGCGACTTTTGGCTTCGTGAAGTTCACTTTCTAGGCCACGTGGTAAACAAGGATGGGATTAATGTTGATCCATCTAAGGTAGACTCGATTAAGAACTGGCCTGCACCTCGCATACCAACGGAAATCCGCCAATTCTTGGGTTTGGCAGGCTACTACCGAAGGTTCATCAAAGATTTCTCCAAGATTGCACAACCCCTTACCTCACTAACTCAGAAAGGCGTTATTTATCGTTGGGGTAATACATAGGAATCTGCTTTCCAGCACTTGAAAGATAGACTTTGTAGCGCACCTATTCTCTCATTGCCTGAAGGCACAGACGACTTTGTAGTTTATTGTGACGCATCTATTCAGGGTCTTGGGTGTGTGTTGATGCAACGGAATAAAGTCATCGCTTACGCCTCGCGCCAACTTAAAATTCACGAAAGGAATTACACTACACACGATTTAGAGCTGGGAGCTGTTGTTTTCGCACTCAAGATATGGAGACATTACCTGTACGGTACCAAGTGCACTATCTACACCGATCACAGGAGTCTCGAGCATATCTTCAAGCAAAAGGAATTAAACATGCGACAACGTCGATGGGTCGAGTTACTGAATGATTACGAATGTGCCATCAAGTACCATCCGGGCAAGGCAAATGTTGTGGCTGACGCCCTCAGTTGAAAGGATACTACACCTAGGCGTGTGCGAGCATTACAACTTACCATCCAGTCTAGTCTTCCTGCACAGATACGAGATGCTCAGGTAGAAGCATTGAAACCAGAAAACGTCAGGGCTGAAGCCCTACGCGGCTCAAGGCAACGGTTAGAACAAAAGGTAGACGGCGCCTACTATGTAACATGACGCATCTGGGTCCCACTTTATGGCAATATACGAGAACTTGTAATGGATGAAGCACATAAGTCTCGCTACTCAGTACATCCTGGTTCAGATAAGATGACCACGATCTCAGAACTACATATTGGTGGCCTAGCATGAAAGCTCACATAGCGACTTACGTTAGAAAGTGTTTGACTTGTGCGAGAGTCAAGACTGAATATCAGAAACCATCGGGCCTACTCCAACAACCAGAGATACCACAATGGAAATGGGAGCAAATTTCCATGGATTTTGTTACTGGCCTGCCTAGATCTCAACGTGGGAATGATACTATTTGGGTGATCGTGGATCGACTCACAAAGTCTGCACACTTCTTGGCTATCAAGGAAATGGATAAGTTCTCCACTCTAGCGAACGTCTATCTTAAGGAAGTGGTTTCGAGGCACGGGGTGCCAACCTCTATTATTTCCGATCGTGATGCACGTTTTACTTCAGAACTGTGGCAAGCAATGCACAAATCTTTTGGCTCACGATTAGACATGAGCACAGCTTACCATCCGCAAACAGATGGGCAGTCTGAACGCACCATCCAAACTCTAGAAGACATGCTTCGTGCATGTGTAATCGATTTCGGCAACGGCTGGGAAAAACATCTCCCGTTAGTGGAGTTTTCGTATAACAACAGTTACCACACCAGTATTCAAGCCGCTCCATTTGAGGCATTGTACGGGCGTAAATGCCAATCACCTCTTTGTTGGGCAGAGGTGGGTGACAGTCAGACCACGGATCCAGAACTGGTGGTAGACGCAACGGAAAGAATTGCTCAGATACGACAACGCATGGCGCCAGCTCGCGACCGTCAGAAAGCCTACGCAAACAAGCGTCTGAAACCACTCGAGTTCCAAGTTGGGGATCGGGTTCTTCTCAAAGTCTCACCCTGGAAGGGTGTGGTTCGTTTTGGCAAAAGGGGCAAACTCAATCCACGTTATGTCGGACCGTTTGAAATCATTGAGAAGATAGGCAAAGTGGCCTACAAAACTAAACCTGCCCGTAGAACTTAGTGCAGTTCACAACGTTTTTCACATGTCGAATCTGAAGAAGTGTCTGTCAGATGAGACCCTTATAGTTCCTTTGAAGGAGCTCACTATCGACGATCAGTTGCGATTCGTCGAGGAACTAGTTGAAATCACCGACCGAGACGTTAAGGTCCTCAAGCACACCAGAATACCTCTTGTTCGAGTTCGTTGGAACTCCCGTCGTGGCCCAGAGTTCACCTGGGAACAAGAAGATCAAATGAAACTCAAGTATCCCCAATTATTCGGAAACAGTGCAACCACTACTGAGGCTGAAGCTACTACAGAATTTCGGGACGAAATTCCAAATCAACGGGGGGATGATGTGACACCCCAGGAAAACCAGTAAACTACACAACACAACTAGCTTCCTCAGTAACCGCGTGCTAAATTTCGGGACGAAATTTCTTTCAAGTTGGGGATAATGTGACAACTCGAGTTTCCAGGATTTCCATCTTCGCATTAATTGCACGTAAATTGTTTAAGTTGTTTGTTTACACGACTTGTTTGTTTCACAACTGTACATGTTTGTAATATGTTAAATCATATTGTGATTGATGTGTTATATATGGTGTGCAATTACATTTGAGTGTATGTAATAATATGTTTCCTGTTAATGGTGGGATATGCGTATTTTAAAAATGGAACTTTGGCTGAATACCCTCCATCCGAAAACACCCTCCTCACGAAAACACACATGTGTTTTCATCCACCTTGTGGCCAACGAAATCAAATGGGCTTTGGCCCAGTAGCGATTAGATATAGAGCCTTGTTCATAACCTTTTCACGA
The DNA here is from genome assembly GCA_030545235.1 of Helianthus tuberosus. NCBI lineage: Eukaryota > Viridiplantae > Streptophyta > Magnoliopsida > Asterales > Asteraceae > Helianthus > Helianthus tuberosus. The sequence continues at coordinate 9,894 of JARYGA010048741.1, forward strand.
AGTCTGTAACTGGCAAACCCTAATCACTTCTCTCCCCTTATCCCTGCGCGACAGCAAGACTAGGATCTCGAAACTTTTCTTTCATATTCGTTGTTCATCTTGGTTGGGTGAGTAATCTACCATGGATATTTATTTGATTTATTTCATCAGAGACGATTTGTTGTATCATGTAATTAACTGTGAACGTAAAACTGAATGATGAATATAAGTAATTAGATCTTTGTTTATTGTATGATTATGTGAGGATAAATTCTGGTAGTCATGTGATCATATGTGGTTACTTGTCAGACGAGACTGTTACTTGAATAGATCCCAATAATTTTGACTACATTAATTCTGATTACTTGATTCCTGAATGATGATTTTGGTTGTACTGATGACTGAGTGTTTATGAAAATGTATTAGTTTCTCTGATGGACTGATTATTGTTGTAGCCGTCAAATCTGTTAGCGAAGTTTGGGGTTTCTTTAATATGTAACTGCTGTTGTTGATGATGATGAACCAGCGAAAACACAGGGGCCACGAAAACACTAGGTGTTTTCGTCACACCTTAGGTTCAACGAAAACCCAAGGGTTTTTGCCACTAGGGATTTCGTCCAAAGTGTTTTCGCCTAGAGTATGAATTAGTTGCATGTGATTTCGTCCAGTGTGTGACACACTAGTTCTATTAAGTTATTAATTTTGCTTGGTTCGGTAAACGCAGTTAGTTGATTAAATCTGTTAGATGTTAACTCTGTTAAGTTATGCATATAACCTTGTTGAGTATTTAACCTTGTTAAATAAGTAACTCCGTTAAACATGCAACTCTGTTAAGTGTTAACACTGTTAGGCCCATTAACTTCGTTAAGTCTGTTAAGTGTGTAACTCCAATGGGATTGTTAACTGTGTTAGTTAATTAGCCATGTTAGTGTATTATTCCTGTTAAATATGCTAAATCTGTTAGTTTGTTAACCTTGTTAAGCCAGTTAACCCTGTCAAGTATGTTAATGAATAACTATGTTAGAACGAACTGTGAAAGACATGTAAGTAAGGCTTGAATTGCATGAATTTGATTAACTGCTTATATGATACGTGATAATTGCTTAAACACACTTCGTGACATAGATTGCATGTGAATCTTTACGAACTTGAACTGATTGAATATACGTGCATAACTATAGGACTTGACTGATTAATTGTGGGCACATAACTTAGCATACCGAGCAAACCAAGGTGAGTTCACACTCTTTCCAAGGCATGGGATTCCCAAGGGTTGGGAATGGGATTGAATAACTACTCGTACTATCATTACTATTAATACGATACATGGTTTACAAAACGAACATACGATTTACGAAACGAATGCTATAACTAAACAACCAACTGTGAACTCGCTCAACTTTGTTGTTGACTCGTTGTTACATGCCTTGCAGGTCGTTAGGTACTCATGGAGCTTGCACAGGGAGGCGTGGTCGTTGTGGGACATGGCAGTGTGTGCCGTGCTAAAAATATTACTTTATTTCGTACTTAATACTTATATTGGGTTTTACAATTATGCTTCCGCTAAACACTTAACTACGTTTTTGATTTGAAACACCTTTCATATTGTGTGGTTGAATTTTACTTATTACTTGTTATGTTCAATATGATTGGTGGCTTGATCCTGGTCATGTCACGCCTCCAAGCGGTGATACTCCGCGAGTGGATTTTGGGGGTGTGACAGATGGAGCTGTCACATCAGTGAACATTGGTGTGTGGGAGTATTTATAGTGTGAAAAAGAGGAGGAAGTCGGTGTAAGTGAGTGCGCTCGGTCGGATGGACGTCCGTTCAGATGGCCATCCGATCGGATGGTCATCCAGACGGATGTCCATTCGGACAGCAGTGTTCGTGCGAGTTAGTTTCCAACTTTCGTTTCCTGCATTAAGCGTTGCGTTGCGTTTAAGCGAGTTACGAGTAAGCGTTTGAGCGTGTAAGCGTTACGTTGATAACCACAAAGCATATAGCCAATATAACCAAATAATCACATAATCTACATACAATACATAAAATGCATAAAGTAAATCTGCGTTTTGAGTTGCGTTGAGATAGCGTTTAGTCTAACAAGCGATGATAAAATGCGTGTAAATAGTATGCGTTGTGAGTAGCGTTTAAATACGTTAACTGCGTTTTGAATAATTGTTGTAATATGCGTTTAAAACGCGTTTGAAAAAAATAGTTTAAAACAGTTAACCCGTAGCGATAATCGAGATCTCGAGAGTACAAGTCAATTAAGCAATAAATGACAGATCTGAGTAATGACCCGAGATCTCGAGAGTACAAGTCAATTAAGCAATAAAATATTTCACAATTGATGCCATTGCCCATAAAAATGGCGATTTTTTTCGAAGCTAGTAGGTTGTGCATCCTTTGCAGGATATTGCAGGCTTTTTGCAGGGAATTCCTAGACCAATCATTGGCCCAGGAAGTTACAGCCATTACCAATCATTGGACAGAGTACTTATCAGCCATTAAAAATGGCGAAAAGCTGTAGTCTGACCATAAAGCCATTCTGAATGGAGAAAAAACTGTTAGGCCAATGATTGGTTTGGGAATTCCCTGCAAAAAGCCTGATATATCCTGAAAAGTCTGCACAACCTACTAGCTTCGAAAAAATCGCCATTTTTATTGGCAATGGCATCATTTGTGAAATATTTTGGCAACCGGCACTAGTTTTGATTTCATTTTTTATACCAACAAAAACTCTTTGCCTTCACCCTCTCCCACACCAACTACAGATATTGGAAGGCTATGGTTGAGTTGTTTCTTGTTTCTAATTGCCTATTTGGTTATGTTGATGGAACTATTCTTTGCCCATCACCAAAAATTTCTGTTGATCCTACTACAGCCGATAACCCAAACTATGCTCATTGATTGCCAACGATACCCACGTTCGCATGCTTATTATCTCGACTATTTATGAAGCCTCTATTCAGCTTGTTCAAGAAACTACTTCCAGGGATGTTTGGCTTGCCCTAGAACGTGCCTATGCCTGCAAACTACCTCTCATGAGTACACCTTGAAGACTCAACTCCTTAAATTGACTATGAAAGGTGATGAAAAACCCATTGATTATTTAAGTCGTGCTCAAGAATATTCCACAGCCCTTGCTAACATCGGGGAGCCAATAACGGACAAAGATTTGGTTATGCTTGCTATCCCAGGTCTTCACTGTGACAACTGTCAAAAATTCAGGTATCCGTACAATTAATTAACCATGATTAGCCCTTAATTACTATGCTGAATTACAAGTAACTGCTTACTGATTATTTCCATATACATACATATATATATATATATGTGTGTGTGTGTGTGTGTGTGTGTGTGCATCATATATTGCAAATGATATGTCATTATTGCATGAAAGCTTATTTGACTCAAATGATGCACTAGACGCAGTTAGCACAGTTATCTGATAAATCAGGAAAATGCTGACAGAACTCAGCACATAGACAGACAGTGCATTGAGATACAGAATGAGCCAGAAACTAAATACCACACTAGTATAGTGTGTAGGAAAGTGAGGATCACAAAACTGCCTTTCTAAGTGATAGTTTAAGTGCCAGAAAGTGCCTAAAACTCACCCAAAGTGCTGAATTCAGCAAAAATCAACATTTTAACAATCTAATATTATGCAGAAACATGGTTAAATGGTCCTGAATGCTTTCCTAAGTGTCGGGAATCAAAAGTGTCACAAAAGGGTACATAAAGCACACTAAACTGCAAAGTTTAGCACTTTAACGAACCAGTAACCAACCGAATAACCGGACACTACCCGAAACATCAAATTTACACTAGAAGCACTGTTTTAACATTACCAAGCTAGTTATGGTCCCCGAACATCATAACACCGTATAAAATATCAAGTAACTAAGTAGCTAACTACATACTTGAATTTTTGCCCTAAACAAACTAACCTAGTTAAACCTACTCTTCATACCCCCCCCCCCTACCTAGTAATCGGCCATACTTACCCCATACCTCAAGATTTTATTTCATTTAAAAATTGGATCTTGTTTTGCTTTAAGTAACATAATATACAGGGTTAAAGTATAGAATTGGATTATAAGAAGGCACATGAGTATTCTAACTTCATTTCCACACACACAAACTCTCTCCTTCCTTCCTTGGAGCTCTTGGCCGAAACTCATCACCCACACACCCACCTTCATTCATCCATTCTCATATATTAAAAGTATATACAAAGGTGTTAGAGATCATACAAAGAAGCTAGGAGCTTTCGGAAGTGCAAGAACCTCTTTCATTTGCTTTTATCCACTTGTTTTCTTCACTTGATCATCCCTAGCCTTGTGCTAGTGGTAAGAGTCTTGATCTTGCTAGTTTACTTCTATTTTAAGTGGTTAAAAGAAGAATCATACTTATAATCTTGAAGAACACTAAAGATCATAAGAAGTAAACTTGAACATAAGCATGATTAATGAAGAAACAAAGTTGTTTATGTGTTGATTTGCTTGATGATTGTTGTTTGTTCATGTATATGATGTAGATCATCATATGATCTTGCTAGATCATGATTAAAAACATAATCTAGCAAGATGAGAAAGTAGAAATGTTAAAGGATGATAGATCATCCACACAAAGATCATGAACTTGGAAGAGTACATTGATTTCTTGAAAAATAATGATCAAAGTAAGTTGTTAGTCATATAGATCAAAAGATTTATGGATGGGTTTTCAAAGAAACCAAGTTAAAAATATAAGTTTAATTAAATCTTGGTTCTTACATAAACAAACATTATTTTTGGTGGTTAAACAAGTGTAGAAACACTTGTGTAACAAGAAGATTTCATAAAGAAACATTTTTAGAAATAATGATCACAAGTTGTAAAGATCAATCTTCTTTAAAAATGAAGTTTTTAAAGAATTAAACACACTTTAAAGGATAACAAGGCTTACTAATAACACTAGTAAGTTCCTACAAATTTTTGTGAAATTCCAAGTTCATGAAGTATTAGGTTATGCATGATTTTGGCAAAATTGGTAAGTAAAGGTTGTTTATTGTTGACTGTGGATTGATTGTGATGATTTTTACAAAAGAAAATGATATGCTTGAAAGCATGGAAACCTCCATTTTTAGGGGAAACTATGGCAAAATTTTCTAAAAATCTAAACACTTAGAAAATATTTCTAAACAAGTATTTACAAGTGTATTTTCAACAATAAATTGTTATATAAACTTTGCCATAATTTTTTGCCACAAAAATATAAATATTGGAGGTTGGTTTTTATAAATAAAAGTGACTAAATATGTATTTAGGAAATATATATTTAGAAGACACCATGTGTGTGATTATTTGTATATTTTGTGTATTAGTTATATTATTTTAGGACTTGGAATAATATAACACATCAAAATACCAAGGATTACAATCTAAAATATTACCAAAATCCCAAGAATATAAATATACAAGTTATACACAAAATGTTGGCGGAAACCGAACTATGGATTAAGACTTACAAAATATTCCGGGAATAATATTCACAAAGTATATTTTGGTAAATAATATTTTGGACACCAAGTAAATGAAAATATGATTTTTACAATTACTACAAGAATATATCATATTTTGACAAGAGAAAAATATATTATTTTTGGCATGTACGAATATATATATTTTTCTTGAGATTTTTAGAAAATATCTTATTTTTTGGAGCCGAGGGTCTCACTGGAAGCAGCCTCTCTATCCCTAGGGATAGGGGTAAGGTGTGCCTACATCCCACCCTCCCCAGACCCTACCAATAGCTCTGCTATTTGGGGGATTTTACTGGGTATGATTGATTGATTGATCTTATTTTTAAGAAATATATATTTTCTTACACAAACACGAAATACAAGATTTTTGAGGTGAAGGATATATTTTCTCAAGTAAATATGAAGTATATCATTTTTGAGAAAAATGAGTTTATATATATATATATATATATATATATATATATATATAGGGAGCCGCTAGAATGAGAACCACCACGAGTTATGAGAACCGCGACCCGCGGGTGGCCGTTGACCACGAATTTTTTTTTACACCTAGATCCGTATATTTTAGGACCGGGTGTAAATTTTCGGTTCAAACGGCGCGCCCGATGGGGTAGTTTTTTACGCCCAAAGTTTGGTAAAAAAAAAAGAAAAATTAAAAAAACCCAAACTTTGGGCGTAAAAAACTACCCCCTCGGGCGCGCCGTTTGAACCGAAAATTTACACCCGGTCCTAAAATATACGGATCTAGGTGTAAAAAAAAATTCGTGGTCAACGGCCACCCGCGGGTCGCGGTTCTCGTTGTTCTCATAACTCGTGGTGGTTCTCATTCTAGCGATCCCCTATATATATATATATATATATATATATATATATTCTAAGTTAAGCATGAAAATATATTATTTTTGAAACTTATGAGAAAATACAAATATTTTTGCCAAAACAAAAATTATAAATATTTTTTCTAAATAATATTTATTACAATATATATTTTGGAAATGTATATTGGTGAACTTTTATTAAAGATAATATTCCGGAAAAATTAATACGAAATTAAGTATAAGAATACTTAATGAATACAATAAAAATACGACCCTAATTCATGGCAAAAATATACAAGTGAAAGATACCCCCATCTTTGGGAAGGATATACAAGTATAAATACTTGGGAAGTATTAAGTTACAATGATATTGTTTTAACAATTATTCCAGAATTTAGTGAATATAATTTGAGTTAAAATATTAATTATTTTAACAAATAATTATATAACATGAAATAATATCGAAGATACAAAGAACGTAACTCAAAGACACTAACAAATATTAAATCAAGGCACGGCCCGTTCGTCTAATAGACATTAGTACGTTGTAGGTAGTCGTGTCTACCTAAGGAGCTTGAGTTACGTTGGTTGAAGACGCAAGACTGTGAGTTCATGTCCCCCTTTTCTTTAAACTGTTTTGTTTTATAACTTCGGGGGTGAAGTACATGTTACGAAATGATTACAAACAAGTACAAATGGTATGGTTAGCTTTGGAAAGTACAGTAGTTCATGTGAATGGGTAGGCGCACTCCTATGACCATTAATCCTCGTGTTAGGACCGAGGGGCATGAGTGATAGATCTATTTGGGTGTAGTGAGCCCACACCCGTGTGGACCAGGGTGGCCCATGAGGTGACTATGCCTTACAGCCGGAGGCCCGGTACAAATCTGCTAGGTTTGAGCCTTCCTACGCCGTTGCACGCATGTTAATGGCCTTGCAAACCATTAATCGATCTGTTTCCTTGTTTTTTCTTTCATACCGGGATTTACAAAACATACATACATACAAAGATTTCAAGGTTTCATTTATACTAGGGGTGTGCAGAATTCGTTTCGAATTCGAAAAATTCGAAATTCGTTTAAATTCGATTCGATTATTAAGAATTCGTTTCGATTATAAGAATTCGAATTCGATTCAATTCGAATCAAGTAAATCGAATACGAATACGAATCGAATACGAATTTATAATTTCAAATTCGATTCGATTCAAAATTCTAATAAAAAATTATACATTTTTATTTATTATTTTTATATATAATACATATATAACTTTTATTAGGCTATACTATAAATTATTTTCAAATTTTTCCAATTATTAAAATTACCCATTACCATACCCACTACATGACCCATAACTAAAACCTAAGTAACAAATCTATAAATAGATTTCTAAGCATAAAAATATTAACTTGTAATGTGGAGTGGTTATTCCTGACTTCTAGTTTTGAATTTTAGACTTGTGGTACTTTATTTGGAACTTTTTAATGTAATATCATGCTTTATAGCTGCTTTAAAATTCATGTTTCATTTTGAAAGTTTTTTACATGTTTTTAAAGAATCTGGATTAAATCGAATTTATTCGAATTCGATTCGAATTCGAATTTTTAATCGAATACGAATTAGGTTTTTTATTCGAATACGAATTCGAATCTAATTCGGTAGGTTTTAATCGAATTCGAATCGAATACGAATTCAAGAAAAAATAAAAATTATTCGAACAATTCGATTCGAATAATTCAAAAATTCGATATTCGATTCGATGAACACCCCTAATTTATACACACAAACAAACACATGAACTCGCTCAACTTTTGTTGATGATTTTAAAACTACATGTATTTCAGGGAATTAATAGTGGATCTGGTGGGCGTTGGATGTTTCAAGCTGCGTTAGGAATAAAGGATGTCATCCGTTATCTTAGGGTTTGGTTAGTGTGTCTTATTCCTGGACGAGACACATCTACCAAAGCCTAATTTTATTTGAAAGTCTTTTGAGGAGTCCTTAGGGAACTCTAAACAATTCATATGGTTTGTAAAACTTAACTTTGGAGTCTATGTTTCAAACAATGATGTTTGTGATGTTTTTAAACATAATTAATGGATGACCATCTATGGTTTTTATCATATAGTTATTGATATAATTAAATGCAATGATATTAAGAAAGTCACTCCATAATCACGCTTCCGCAAAAGTCAGGGTGTGACAGCTTGGTATCAGAGCTTCGATTGTAGCGAACTAGGATTTCTTCTCGAGTCTAGACTATAATCATTAGGGCTCTCACGAAAATATTTTTACAAACATGTTTTCATTGCATACGCGAAACGCCCAGATCCAGGAAAACAAACATTTTTACAAACAAAAAGGACACGAAACACATTTCAAGGTTTATGCCTGTGGTTCAGTCTGAGAGAATGGGTGGTACAGTCTGAGAGACTGGGGGATTTAGTTAGGGAGACTAGGTGGTGTAGTCTGGGAGACTAGGTAGTCAGTCTGAGAGACTGGGAAGTTTAGTCTGGGAGACTAGGAAGGATACATGATTACCTTGTCATTGATTACATGCTTAATGTTAGTAGTTGATATATGTGTATATGTGGTGATTGTTATGTTACAGATACCATGTCGTCATCCGATAGTGGATTGTCTGATGACCACGACCCTATGGCCGTTGTTTCTGACGATGAGATTGTCCCTGAGATCTTTACTTCTGATACTGAGAGTGACCCGGAGATGATGTCCGATGATGACGATGACTTTCAGCCCTTTGCGCTATCCGATTTCAGAGATGATTTACCGATTGCTGATGGTATCCCAGACGAGGATCCGTTTGTTATTCCTATTCCTGTGCACGATCATCTTATCATTGGTCATCCCGATGGTGAGCATGTCGTGGCACCGATCCTCGCTCCTGTTCCTTTAGTGGTCATTCCTCCTGAGGATTGGTCATTCGATGATCTTTTTGACGATGATTTTGATTTGTTTGTTGATGGTCCCCCTGATGATGCCCATGGCGATGGGGAGCTCGATGAGGACATTGTTGAAGTTCCACTTCTGGGGATTCCCGTTATCGAGATTTCTTCTGATTCTAGCTTACACTCTGTCTCAGACTCTTTTGCGTATGTGACATCTTCCGCCTTACAGGCAGTTGGTTTGCGATGTTATGCCACAGATTCTGACGATGATACAGCTATGTCAGCTGCACCGATTCCTCCACATGACATTAAGCCTGGACTGGAGCTTGATTTTATTCCTGATGATCATCCTGTTGATGCACCCGCTGATCCTGAGCCGATACCTGCACCTGAGCCATTACCTGATCATGATCCTGTACCATTTGGCATACCTGACATTACACCACTCATACCAGATCCAGTTCCTGCACCCGCTGACCCTCCTGTTATTGAGCCAGTCACTCCCCCATTTGCACCTGCACCCGTTGATGTTGCTCCTTTTCATCCAGTTGAGTCGGATGTGCAGCGTGTCGACCTGCCTATTGTTTTCTTGCAGGATATACCCGCACCCCGTCCAGGGGAAGGCACTTCTAGCCAGCAGCCTAGCCATGACCCACACGTATCAGCAGCTTTCCCTCACATACCTCAGTCTGCACCTTCTGCTCATTTTACTTCTTCACCACTAGACGAGCCACTTAGATGGTTCCCACCGTACACCATGCCGATTTCTGATCCCTACCATCCCTCACATTTTACTTGTCACACCCCAACCAACAGCGGAAACATCGGGATGAGACGAAGTGTGAAGATTGCTAGAGACATCATAACTCTATTTGTGACAATATTTAATAAACCGGTTTCATTTCATAATTCACTTGTCAATATTACAAAGAAATCAAATAACAACAAGTTCAAGGGAAATACAATACAACATAATCAAAATTTGATACAACGATTAAACCTAAACATCTATATGTGTATCTAGGCATCAACGCTACTTCATTTCATAGCATCATCATCCTCAACCTGTAACATGTTTAAAATAAAGTTCAATGCAAAAGAAAAGGAGAGTATACAAGTTTGGTACGTACATAACAAATGATAAGTTTTAAACAATTCCTCATAGCAAGCATGTGATTCAAGATAAACAATAAATTTGGCATGTGTCTCACAAATCAAACCAATAATGAAACAGAAGATGCTCATGACATAACCACAAGTTTACGGGCGGGTCGTTAATCCTATAGCGCTACATATGTCACGGTTAGGCTCGTACGAAGTTAATGATAAGTTTAACACATAATGTCCTCAACCCAAGTTTAAAGTATCAAGTAATCAAATAAGCATGCGTGTAATAGGAATGTTCAATTATTATGATAAAGTTTATGTGTAAGTTTATAAACAACATGTTACACCCCAAAAAGTGGTAAATGAAAAAGGGGTTCAAGTATACTCACAACATCGCATATGCTTTCCGATTGTCCAATTGTTGACGATTAGAGATGTAGAGTCCGAATGTATAAGGGTTAAAGTTCAAGTTTGCTTAGAGTCGAGATGCGGAATAAAACAACATGAAAGTATTGTATCAACATAATCATCTTTAATGCACAACACTTGTATAACACTTGGTAACCACAAGGGTTATAATGATTTCATGAGTTGAACACTCATAAGAATCATAACAAAGTTTAGCCTTAGATGATGTTCTACTACTTTGACAAAGGAATATGAATTCAACATCAAAGGTTCGAATATTCATAGATACTATTTAAGTTATATAGTATATATTATTAAGTCCAAATGTTCAAGTATTTCAAGCAAGAGGTAGAAGATTATATCTTCATTTAGGTACCTCAAAATGTGTCATAGAAGTCATGTAGGAAGTAGGAAGAACAAGCTTCCATTTAGGCACCTCGTATGTGTTCACCACTACACTTGTTGTAAGAACTAACAAGGAGGCTCATGAACTAAGACTAGTACAATAATATAAACAATCGAAGCTATGAGAAATCATCAAATCATGTGGGGATTTTATGTTGGAAAAACCCAAGTTGTTCCATAATCACTCCTATATCAAGCTTGAAGCTTGAACATGACTTGTGGGTTAAAAACCCTAAACAAAACAGAATTTATTTGAGGCTTAACCTCTGATGTTGTATATCTCAGCCTCGTTTTTAAGCTTAACTAACCATAGAAGTGGTTATAAGCATAAGGACGTGGGTTTGAGTGAGCTAAACTCATGTTTAAGCAAAGATTAATGAAAACAAATTTAAACAGTAGACTTTGAAGCCTTTTTGCCAGAGTTCCAGGGACTTGTTTGCTGTGAAACACCCCTAGAATCGAAGCCAAGGTCAAGCCAAGCGTTCTGGAAAAAGAATGGACCAAAACGGATAAGAAATGAAGAAGTTATGCCCATTTTCGTAAAGCTTGATGAATCTGTCCGAACCTGAACTTTCAGCAACGTTTTTGAGTGATTGAGAGAGTTGTGAGGGTGTTTCTAAAGTGTAAAAGACTTGGGAGGCCTTGGGTATTTATAATGAAGTGATTAGGGTTGGTTTTGGGGGGATAATCAATGCTAAAACTCGGTTTAAACTCAAGAAAACAACCAAATCCCGCTTAAAATCGCGAAGGAAAGGAAGAGTCTGATCTGGGAGGTCTCAGGCAGCCAGCGTAAGCCACAGGGTTAGCTTACGCAGCTGGTATGAGGGTGTGGTCAGAAGTTTCAATTTATTACACTTAGGCCCCTCTAGTTTGTTATTTAGGGCATTTAGGGTGTTTTAGGGACTAGTTTCGCCATAAAAGCATAGTTTAAGGCCAACTAAAGTATGAGGAACATAATCAAAGTATAATTAAGCGTATGAAGGTCGTATTTAAGTTTCGTATACGTTCATAATACATTTTATGCATAAGTTTCACGTATTTACAAGTTTAGCACAAAGTTTCCAAGAATTACGAATAAGCATCAATGGTTTCACGAAATTGAATGTATGAGCATGTATAAAGTATGTACGACATGTAATTAACAAAATACGAGTTTTATTTATGATCCAAGTCTCGGATTTTACAACGGTTACAAAGAAATAACGATTACAAGAACACAAGGTTTCCAAAAATAGATTTACTAGCGATGGTTTCTAAATATAGGAAGTATGAAAACGCAGGGCGTTACAGTCTCCCCTCCTTTAGGAAATTCCGTCCCGAAATTTATTCAAGAGGTAGTCTTAAAGAGTTTTGGTAAAAGTTTGAGACTTGGAATTTTGAAATGTTTTGAAAAGCACGAAATTTTGGGAGAATAAAAATAGGTTTGTAAAATGATTTATTTGGCTAAAATGGTTTTGAGGCATGAGCATGGGTGAAACGCGTATAGGTAAAACGGTTTTGAATAGCTAAGTTTGGAGTTTTTTTACAAATGTGTTGTATTTACGAAGGAGGTCTTAATAAAATAGTTTGTAATCAATACGAGTGAGGTAGGTTGCATAGGAGGTTTTAAGGGTAGTGTAAAACCACATATAAAAATTGCCTTTTTGAGTGGAACGAGAAAGTTTGGTACTTTAAATAAAGTATCAACGGCCTACTAAATATGTTTACCAGAAATAAGAATAGGAAGATGGTTTTAAAGGTAATGAGATAAGTTAGGATGCGATGGTTTGAACAAGCTTGGTTGTGAACGAGGTTTGTATGAAAGGAAAGGATAAAGGAGATTAATACGAGTATAGAAATGAACGAATGACTCTTAAAGAGTGCAAGTATAAGAATAGCATAAGTGTTGGAGGGATGAACGTAGTGTGTTAATAATGAAGTCTCATCGTGGATAATCGGATATAATGCGTTCGTGAGTTGTCTAAAGTTGTATTAGGTCCAAATAGGTCTGTAAAACACTGAATTTCTAATGACACGCTTTACGAAAGTTTGGTAACGTGGTGAAAGCACTTATATATAGGAAGTACCATCGGCGTATCCACCATGTTTTGACCACATTACGTCCGTTCCGTATTCGGCGCCATGTTACGTTCCGTGTCTTACCATACACAGTAGTACACTCTATGGTTTTCATACGCTTATCACTATAATCCCGTGTGCACCCTCGATTATTTTGATCGTCGCATGATCTGCATAGCTTGTACTAGTTATGTATGAATTAGGGTATACATAATTTAAAAATTAAGAATGTGCATGTGTAAGAATGTAGTATGTAAGCAAGTCCATGCTTAAGTATGTATGGGACCCACGTAAGCAAATCCCTTGGATTACGCTTGCGTACGGGTACGAATGTATGAATCATGTGTATGAATGAAAGTATGAGCATAAGTTTAAGTTTAGGTATGATTATTCACGTAAGTATGAACATAGATATTAAACGTAGTATGTGTATACGTATAAGCATGGAACGTATGAATATAAGTAAAAACATGAAACGTATAAGTATAGGTATAAGCATAAAACGTAATGTTATGAATATGAGCGTGAGTGGAAGTACGAATACTAATGATTGCGTATATAGTATTAATTGAAACGTAACAATTTTAAGCGTGTAAAAGTGCTCGAAAAGGTTGAGTATATAAAAAGAATGTTGTAAATGAAATTGTCGCGAGATATCGACTGAAATGTGTATGATGATATGCATGTATAGTTGTTTAAACGAAACGTTGAGTTTATCAAATCAAATTTAGATAGAGATTGATTTGAAGGTAGAATATAGTTTGTATATGTAAAGGAACATAAAGCACTCATTGGTTATGCATAACGTATTTTGTAACGAATGGAAATGCTACTTTTGTTTTAAAAGAGTTTACGTAATCCGAAAATGGTCGGTCCCTATGAAGTATTCTTGCCCATGTGTTTTGTAAATTGGTGTAGGAAAAAAGGTTTTCGATAAAAATTAAGTTCGTTTCATCAAACAAGAAATTATGAATTTAGGAGGTTCTTGTGAAAACGAGGATCCTTAGAAAAGAAATTTAGCAAAAGGACTTAGTGATTGTTAAAAGTTTTAACAATTGATTGGTTGATGTTGAAAAGAGTATTTGGTAAAACGATCATATAACATCTATAAGATCTTATAAGTAATTGAGAAAGGTTGGTTTGATTTCAATTAAGAATGGAAGTCTCTAGTATGACGATATAATGTGAGCATATTTTAGTGATTAAGTCGAAGATGAAGTTCATGGACAGAGTTTCATTAGACCGATTAAATTAATAGTAGCATTTCATAAGGTTTCGAAGTTCGAGTAACAAAACGTTTTAAGACATGATTAAGAATCTCGTGTATATGAGTTAAGTGAAAGTAGGTCGTAGGATAGAAAATACGCTTGATAAAACAATGCATTCTTAAATCGATATAAGTAGGTATTTCGAATAATGATAAACAATTTAGGTATAAAATATGATCGAGTTTGCATAGCAAGATATTTTGAAGAGACGTTTTGGTAACGATCACCTATGGTAAGGGAATCACCCCTAACTCGTTGGTGAGGTCGTTTTAAGAAAAGGGGAGTGGAGTTAATCGTCAAGGTAAGGAAGTCACTCCTATCTCGATGATATGTCTCCACTTGTCATTACAAGGAATATGAATTTAAATTATATGGAATCATGCATATGTATAATTGTATGGAAAAGATTCAATATGTTGTGTGTGTGAAAAGAGAATACCGGAAGTAAATTTTGAATTTGAAAGTTTGCATCGTATAAGATAAATAATAGAAACACGTGTTTGATTAAAATTTTGGATGGTTCCAACACGGAACTTTGACTAACCAAAGTGGTCGAAAAGTCTTTCGAATTTGAGGAGCATGCTTTGGCCTAATAGGTGGAATACTCTCGCCGACGAGTCGGTTAACGGTATTTACCCTTCCGGTTACTACATGTCCCAATTCAATTGAAATTTCGAGACTTGGCGGGATTTATGAAAATCAAGGAGTGGAACTCGTCGACAAGGTGCGGGTTTCACCCCTAACTTGGCGATTTCGTATCCTAAGTGTGGTTGGTACTCGTCGGGTCAAAATTTAATTTCAACACTTGAGGAGGGTCCACTAGAATTTAAAATTTGAATTTCTCCATCAAGGTGAGGATTTCACTCCTAACTTGATGGTGAATTTCGTGTAAGAAAACAAAGTAGAAGGATTGAGAGTCATTCACCAAATTGTGGGTTTCACGCCTATTTTGGTGAAGTCATCTCGTTTGTGTATTATGAGTGTTGTCGGATTTAGAAATATCGAGTAAAATGCACGAGGGAAGTGTATGTCAAAGGAATACGCAAACAAGTATAAACGCGTAAGAAGGCATATCAAGAATGGTACATAAATAATGAAATGATAAATCAAGTATTAACACATAGAGAAATAGGTCAAGAATAACACGTAAAGAATCGAAAAACGAAACAAGTATTAACACATAATAAGACAAGCATTAATGCATAAGAATAATATGTCGAATATTACCCACGAGTGATATACATATTTAAAAGAGCATAAACAAGAAACAAATAAAGTATCATGTAGTAGTTCAAGCAAAATATACGAATAAGGCTCTAAAACTATAGACTAGGTAAAAGCATTCCTACTTTTCCTAATTCCTTATAGTTATGACACTGATACCAATCTGTCACACCCCAACCAATGGCGGAAACATCGGGATGAGACGAAGTGTGAAGATTGCTAGAGACATCATAACTCTATTTGTGACAATATTTAATAAACCGATTTCATTTCATAATTCATTTGTCAATATTACAAAGAAATCAAATAACAACAAGTTCAAGGGAAATACAATACAACATAATCAAAATTTGATACAACGATTAAACCTAAACATCTATATGTGTATCTAGGCATCAACGCTACTTCATTTCATAGCATCATCATCCGCAACCTGTAAGATGTTTAAAATAAAGTTCAATGCAAAAGCAAAGGCGAGTATACAAGTTTGGTACGTACATAACAAATGATAAGTTTTAAACAATTCCTCAAAGCAAGCATGTGATTCAAGATAAACAATAAATTTGGCATGTGTCTCACATATCAAACCAATAATGAAACGGAAGATGCTCATGACATAACCACAAGTTTACGGGCGGGTCGTTAATCCTATAGCACTACATATGTCACGGTTAGGCTCGTACGAAGTTAATGATAAGTTTAACACATAATGTCCTCAACCCAAGTTTAAAGTATCAAGTAATCAAATAAGCATGCGTGTAATAGGAATGTTCATGTATTATGATAAAGTTTATGTGTAAGTTTATAAACAACATGTTACACCCCAAAAAGTGGTAAATGAAAAAGGGGTTCAAGTATACTCACAACATCGCATATGCTTTCCGATTATCCAATTGTTGACGATTAGAGATGTAGAGTCCGAATGTATAAGGGTTAAAGTTCAAGTATGCTTAGAGTCGAGATTCGGAATAAAACAACATGAAAGTATTGTATCAACATAATCATCTTTAATGCACAACACTTGTATGACACTTGGTAACCACAAGGGTTATAATGATTTCATGAGTTGAACACTCATAAGAATCATAACAAAGTTTAGCCTTAGATGATGTTCTACTACTTTGACAAAGGAATATGAATTCAACATCAAAGGTTCGAATATTCATAGATACTATTTAAGTTATATAGTATATATTATTAAGTCCAAATGTTCAAGTATTTCAAGCAAGAGGTAGAAGATTATATCTTCAATTAGGTACCTCAAAATGTGTCATAGAAGTCATGTAGGAGGTAGGAAGAACAAGCTTCCATTTAGGCACCTCGTATGTGTTCACCACTATACTTGTTGTAAGAACTAACAAGGAGGGTCATGAACTAAGACTAGTACAATAATATAAACAATCTAAGCTATGATGAATCATCAAATCATGTGGGGATTTTATGTTGGAAAAACCCAAGTTGTTCCATAATCACTCCTATATCAAGCTTGAAGCTTGAACATGACTTGTGGGTTAAAAACCCTAAACAAAACAGAATTTATTTGAGGCTTAACCTCTGATGTTGTATGTCTCAGCCTCCTTTTTAAGCTTAACTAACCATAGAAGTGGTTATAAGCATAAGGACATGGGTTTGAGTGAGCTAAACTCATGTTTAAGCAAAGATTAATGAAAACAAATTTAAACAGTAGACTTTGAAGCCTTTTTTCCAGAGTTCCAGGGACTTGTTTGCTGTGAAACACCCCTAGAATCAAAGCCAAGGTCAAGCCAAGTATTCTGGAAAAAGAATGGACCAAAACGGATAAGAAATGAAGAAGTTATGCCCATTTTCGTAAAGCTTGATGAATCTGTCCGAACCTGAACTTTCAGCAACGTTTTTGAGTGATTGAGAGAGTTGTGAGGGTGTTTCTAAAGTGTAAAAGACTTGGGAGGCCTTGGGTATTTATAATGAAGTGATTAGGGTTGGTTTTGGGGGGGATAATCAATGCTAAAACTCGGTTTAAACTCAAGAAAACAACCAAATCCCGCTCAAAATCGCGAAGCAAACGAAGAGTCTGATCTGGGAGGTCTCAGGCAGCCAGCGTAAGCCACAGGGTTAGCTTACGCAGCTGGTATGAGGGTGTGGTCAGAAGTTTCAATTTAGAGTAAATTACAAGTTTTGTCCTTTATGTATGTCCCAAATTGCAGGCGTTGTCCTTTGTCTTTAAAATTGATGAGTTTTGTCCTTAATGTTTGCAAATCTTGCACGTTATGTCCTTTAGGCCAAACCCAGTTAATTTTTTTGGTTAAATTTGCATGTCACAAGGGTAATTTGGTCCATTTATTAAAAATAGTTAAACAAATAAAACAAAAAATATATATAACACATATAACTCTTCATAATAATCAGCAGAACCAAGATTAACTCTCTCTCTTCCTCCCTCTCTCTCTATGCCGCCGCCACCACCCCCTCAACCTCCTGCCACCACCAGCCATCCCACCTCCGCCACCACCTAGTTTGGTATGAGGGTGTGGTCAGAAGTTTCAATTTATTACACTTAGGCCCCTCTAGTTTGTTATTTAGGGCATTAAGGGTGTTTTAGGGACTAGTTTCGCCATAAAAGCATAGTTTAAGGCCAAATAAAGTATGAGGAACATAATCAAAGTATAATTAAGCGTATGAAGGTCGTATTTAAGTTTCGTATACGTTCATAATACGTTTTATGCATAAGTTTCACGTATTTACAAGTTTAGCACAAAGTTTCCAAGAATTACGAATAAGCATCAATGGTTTCACGAAATTGAATGTATGAGCATGTATAAAGTATGTACGACATGTAATTAACAAAATACAAGTTTTATTTATGATCCAAGTCTCGGATTTTACAACGGTTACAAAGAAATAACGATTACAAGAACACAAGGTTTCCAAAAATAGATTTACAAGCGATGGTTTCTAAATATAGGAAGTATGAAAACGCAGGGCGTTACATTACTAGTTATACACGGGATGAGTTACTTTTATCATTACAGCTCCAGTATGAGATCATGAGACGCAGGATTTTAGAGCTTGAGATGATACCGCGACCTTTGCCATGTCCGTGTCAGCCTGCATTTGCTCCTCGTTCATCACCATCCCCATTTTCACATCCTCCTGCACCGCTTACTCCATTTCCCGAGTTTGACACTCGCTTTCTTACCGTTGAGCAACAGATCAGTTATCTGTTACGTCATGTTTACGATCTTGTGGAGGAGCTAGCGCATGTGCACAACTTGCTTTTTGTTCCTCCACCTCCTCCTCCACCACCATCAGCATAGCCGGTTTTTGTTTTTATGTAGGTAGCTTACTTTTGATGAGAGCACCGCTATTGAGCTGAGCTCGTGAAGCCTTTTGGAGACCACCTTTTGACTGTCTGACTTATGGTAGATTGATAGACATTTCGGACAAGGGTAGTGTGACCCTGTGTTCCCTTCTGATATGATAGTTATGTAAAACATGTAACTGTATTTGTGGTCGATGATTAATGGAAAGCTCAATCGCAATGTTCTCATTAAATACGTTGTTAATTTACATGGTTGTAAATGATTGTGATGTTATATGATTGCCGCTATAATAATTACTTACATACCTATGTATATACACTCCTAGGTCTTATTTGTATAATAGATGCTTATGTGCTTAAATCCACATTAAGACCTGACCTATACAATCTTCTTTATAGAAGATGCCTCCTCGAAGGAACAATCAATTGCCCACAACAGAGGCAGAACTGCATGAACGGATTTCACAAGCAATCGCCAACATGAGGCCTTACGCTCTGAACACAGTGGAGGTACCTCAGGAAATAACCCACCTCACGGTAATGTTTAAGTCACTTAAGACACATTACGATACGTTTGGACATTCCAAGTGCATTTGCTAATGCTTCTGTGAATGATGTTGCTTGTACAGGTTGTACTTACAAGCAGTTCCTTGACTGCAATCCTCTGAATTTTGACGGCACTGGAGGTGCTGTAGCTTTTGTTAGATGGGCTGAGAAAACAGATTCTGTGCTACGAATGAGCAAGTGTGCGCCAGAGCACCAGGTCACTTACATTTCTGGACTATTCCTAGACGGAGGTCTATCCTGGTGGAACCTTCAGGTTCAGACTCTAGGAGAGGAAGCAGCATATGGTATGACTTGGGATGAGATGAAAGAACTGATGCACAAGAAGTACTGCTCGAGAGCTGAGATTCAAAAGTTGGAGACCGAGTTCTGGAATCTGAAGATGGATGGACCTAAGATTGCTGAGTATGTGCAGAGATTTCATGACCTGTCTCGTTTTGTCCCCTACATGGTAGAACCAGAGTTCAAGCGAGTTGAAAGCTTCATCTGGGGATTGGCACCCCAAATTATGAGCATGGTGACTACTTCGAAGCCTCCAACAATCACTGAGGCCATTGATTTGAGCGTAGCGTTGACTGAAGAAGCAATTAGATTGAACAAGTTTTCAATCTCTGAAGGAAAGAAGAAGTAGACTCATGTCGAGTCGTCAGGAGAGAACAAAAGGAAGTTCTCAAATTTCAAGAAGGGTACCCAAGGAAACAACAGTGGTAACAAGAAGAGAGATGTGAATCCACCAGCCGAGGTTAAGACTGGTGCTGCTACTTCTGGTCCTGAGGTTAAAGGAAAAGGATATATGGGCACCCTGCCCAAATGTGACATGTGTCAGTTTCATCACGCTGGACGATGCAGAGCTGGAAAGTGTGAAACGTGCAGAAAAGTTGGCCATGCCAAAAAGACATGCTGGTATGGTGCTAGCCATGGGAATAATTGTCAGAGAGGAAATGGTGATGGCAATGGAAACCGTGGTGGCAACGGCTATGGCAACAGAAAATAAGGTGGAAATCAAGGAGGTAATGGTAATCGTGGTGGTTCTGGAAACCAAGTTGGCAATGGAAACCGCAACCAAAACAACAACCAGGGTGGTACTGGAAACAAGCAAGGATGCTTTAGTTGCAGAGATGTCGGGCATTTCAAGCGAGATTGCCCAAAGAACAATCAAGCCCAAGGAAGAGTTTTCAACATTGGAGCTAGGGAAGCTCGCCAGGATCCGAACATAGTCACGGGTATGTTCCCTATCAACCAACATTTTGCATCTGTACTATTTGATACTGGTGCCGACTATAGCTTTGTATCCCTAAAATTTAAGGATATACTTGGGTTAGTTGCCAGTAAGTTAGCAATTCCGTACTTGATAAAACTAGCTAATGGAAAGCTAGTAAAGGCAAACGGAGTGATTAGAGGTTGTGTAATAGAGCTCGGAGAGCATGAGTTTATGCTTGATCTTCTGCCAGTTGAGTTGGGAAGCTTTGACGTGGTAGTTGGAATGGATTGGTTGTCAAGCAACCGAGCTGAAATCGTATGCCATGAGAAGGTTATCCGCATTCCACTGGTGAATGGAGAGACGAACGTAGTGCATGGAGAGAAGCATGATACGCCTCTAAGGATTATCAGTTGTTTGAAGGCCCGAAAGTTTTTACAGAAAGGATGTGTTGCCTTTTTGGCTCACATTGTTGATAAGGAAACTGAAGAGCCGAAGCTGGAAAATATCCCGGTGGTAAGAGACTATCCTGAAGTCTTCCCCGAAGACTTGCCAGGATTACCGCCCCAGCGACAAGTCGAATTCCACATTGATTTAGTTCCAGGCGTCGCGCCTGTAGCTAAGGCACCTTATCGACTTGCGCCTTCAGAAATGCAAGAATTGTCGACGCAACTTCAAGAGATTTTGGACAAGGGATTCATTAGACCAAGCTTCTCGCCTTGGGGAGCTCCAGTTCTGTTTGTCAAGAAGAAGGACAGTAGTTTCCATATGTGCATTGACTACCGAGAGCTGAACAAGTTGACCATCAAGAATCGGTATCCCTTGCCTAGGATTGATGATCACTTCGATCAACTTCAAGGTTCAAGTTACTAGTCCAAGATCGATCTTCAATCAGGTTATCACCAGCTGAGGATTCAAGAATAGAGTATACCAAAGACTGCCTTTAGAACTCGTTATGGACATTACGAGTTTCTAGTGATGCCATTTGGTTTGACAAATGCACTGGCAATGTTTATGGATTTGATGAACCGAGTTTGCAAGCCATATCTCGAAAAATTCGTGATTGTATTTATCGATGATATTTTGATCTATTCAAGGACGAAGGAAGAGCACGAGCAACACCTTAGAGCCATTTTAGAGTTGCTCAAGAAGGAGAAACTGTATGCTAAGTTCTCGAAGTGCGAGTTCTGGCTGCGTGAGGTACAATTCCTTGGTCACGTAGTGAATGAAGATGGAATCCATGTGGATCCCACCAAGATCGAGGTGATTAAAAATTGGGAAACTCCGAAGATGCCGACCGAGATCCGAGAGTTTTTAGGTTTGGCTGGGTATTATCGCCGATTCATTGAGGATTTTTCGAAAATCGCTCAACCGCTGACCTCCCTTACTCAAAAGGACAAGAAGTATGAATGGGGAGATAAACAAGAAGAAGCTTTTCAGTTGCTTAAGAACAAGCTTTGCGATGCACCTATTCTATCCATACCCGAAGGCACCGACGACTTCGTGGTATACTATGATGCCTCGCGTCAGGGATTGGGTTGTGAGCTAATGCAGTGACAGAAGGTTATCGCTTATGCTTCGCACCAGTTGAAAGTTCATGAGAAGAATTACACCACGCATGACTTGGAGTTAGGCGCAGTGGTGTTTGCTTTGAAGATCTGCCGACATTATTTGTATGGCACCTGATGCACGATCTTTACTGACCACAAGAGCCTTCAGCACATATTCGATCAGAAAGAGCTTAATATGAGATAGCGACGATGGATTGAGTTATTAAACGATTATGAGTGTGAAATCAAATATCACCCAGGAAAGGCGAATGTGGTGGAGACGCCTTGATTCGAAAAGAGAGGATTAAACCCATAAGGGTTAGGGCTTTAGAGATGATCATTCAAACAGACCTCTTGTTGTTATTCGTGCTGCACAAAGAGAAGCTCTCAAGAAGGAAAACTTGAAGGATGAATATCTCCCTGGGATGGAGAAAAATATGGTACCCAATGAGGAAGGAACCTTGTGTTTCATGGGACGAATTTGGGTTCCCCTCTTTGGAGGTCTTAGAGATGTGATCTTTGATGAAGCTCATAAATCAAGGTACTCGATCCACCCCAGATCGGATAAGATGTACCAAGATTTGACATATGTCTACTGGTGGCCAAGATTAAAAGGTGATGTTGCAACTTATGTTGGAAAATGTTTAACTTGTGCCAAAGTGAAGGCCGAGTATCAGAAGCCTTCAGGTCTCCTGCAGCAACCCGAGATACCCATGTGGAAGTGGGAACATATCTTGATGGATTTTATAACAAAGTTGCCAAAGACACCCAGAGGTCATGATACGATTTGGGTAATCGTAGACCGTCTGACAAAATCTGCGCACTTTCTGCCAATCAGGGAAAAGGATAACACATGTAAGCTAGATAAGATATACCTAAGGGAGATAGTTGCACGTCATGGAGTGCCTATCTCAATTATATCTGATAGAGATGGGAGATTTGTGTCAAGGATTTGGCAATCCTTCCAAGAAGCGTTTGGTTCACAGTTGAATTTGAGCACCACATTTCATCCACAGACGGACGGCCAAAGTGAGAGAACGATTCAGACGCTTGAAGATATGTTACGAGCATGCGTAATGGACTTGGGTGGCAGTTGGGATACTCACCTGCCTTTGGTAGAGTTTTCCTATAACAACAGCTACCATACGAGCATTCAAGCTACACCGTTCGAAGCTCTCTATGGACGAAAGTGTCGATCACCGTCATGCTGGGCAGACGCAGGTGATTGGTAACTGGTTGGTCCTTAATTGGTCCAAGATATGACAGATAAGATCATACAGATCCGAGAGCGCCTTAAGGCGGCTCGTGATCGACAAAAGAGCTATACGGACTAAAGAAGGAAACCTTTGGAATTCGAAGTGGGAGATATGGTTTTGTTAAAAGTCTCACCTTGGAAAGGTGTGGCACGCTTTGGGAAGCGTGGTAAGTTAAACCCGCGATTTATCAGACCATTCAAAATCCTAGAAAGGATTGGCCCTGTGGCTTACAAGTTGGAACTACCAGCAGAACATAATGGTGTTCATGATACATTCCATGTAAATAATTTGAAGAAGAGTCCAACTCAAGAAACAGTGATCATACCTGCTAACGAAGTTCACATTGACGACACACTCCACTTTACCGAAGAACCTGTTGAGGTTACTGACTGGAAAGTTAACAAGACTCGAAGGAGTAGTGTTAAGCTTGTCAAGGTTAGATGGAACGCGCATCACGGCCCAAAGTTTACTTCGGAACGTGAGGACCGTATGAAAGCTAAATATCCGTAATTATTCCCTAACACCCATGCAGCTAGTAGTAAAGCTTAAAATTTCGGGACGAAATTTTCTTAACAGGGGGAGAATGTGACAACTGTCAAAAATTCAGGTATCCGTACAATAAATTAACCATGATTAGCCCTTAATTACTATGCTGAATTACAAGTAACTGCTTACTGATTATTTCCATATACATATATATATATATATATATATGCATCATATATTGCAAATGATATGTCATTATTGCATGAAAGCTTATTTGACTCAAATGATGCACTAGACGCAGTTAGCATAGTTATCTGATAAATCAGGAAAATGCTGACAGAACTCAGCACATAGACAGACAGTGCATTGAGATACAGAATGAGTCAGAAACTAAGTACCACACTATTATAGTGTGTAGGAAAGTGAGGATCACAAAACTGCCTTTCTAAGTGATAGTTTAAGTGCCGGAAAGTGCCTAAAACTCACCCAAAGTGCTGAATTCAGCAAAAATCAGCATTTTAACAATCTAATATTGTCACACCCCGATATTTCCACCAATTACCGGTGGGCCCGGTGGGGGAGTATCGTGACGTAGTTGATATCGTTATAGTCAAACAACACAATATATAAATGCACAGCGGAAGCAAAAGATAGATTCATTTCAACCAAATAAAATTGTAATATCAAGTATCACAAAATAGTTGAAAATAATCCACAGGTGGATCAAATAAAAAGAAACTTTGTTCAACAGACTGAAATGCATCCAAGCTTGCGAGACTCTTATTGATGCTAAGGAGAAAGCCAGCCTATTTCGAGTAGTACCTGCACTTAATCTTTTTGGGAAAATACGTCAGTTTACACTGGTAAATACAATCAACTGACTCATTTTGAAAAGGTTTAGAAAGTTGATTTAAATGCACGAGGCACAAACATTTTATAACTTGGGATAATTATTTGAATATAATCTTGTAAAAGAATTACATGTTTCTTATGCGTTCAGTAGCCCGGTTCGTGCCGGGTTAAAGATCAATAGACACACCACATTATTTATTTAGGCACCGACGGGTGTACGCCTACACCCCGTGCTTAGGTCGTGGCCATTTCGTAAATTGATGCCAAGGATATCCGGGACATGGTCATTAACCCCCCAAAGGCTTTAAGAAACAAAACAATTTAAACGGGTCATTTCAATGAATTAACCTCCATTCGATTAAAGATTCAATGCCCGACCAAGCGGTATTTTATATACCATACCCCAAGCCCGTATAGGGAAAATAAGTTAAAACTATTTACCATTGCAAGTAATAATCACAACAAGCAAGTGCACGTAGCTTTTACCGGGTCTCCTATTCTGGAACAAAGGTTTATAACAACCTATTAGAATCCTAACGGGTTTTTAATTAAGCCTAAACTTAGACCGGATAGTTTTAAAGGAAGATATGGTTCGAACGCATGATTAAGCGAAGACCGGAATAGAATGTGATTTAGACCCGACAAGTTTGAAGACTTGTATAATATGGGTAAACTAAACACATTCTGGATTTTGAGATAAAAATGATAAGGTTCGACCCGTTTCGGCTAATTTATGCAAACTAGTTACATAAACCGAACCGAACGTGAATAACGCATAACGGTTAACCGAATGAGTCACGAACAGGTTTCCTAAGTTAATATGATTTAAATATGTTGTGATATCAGTAGGACACCTTCCATTGTGCCCAAAACGAGTTTAAACTCAATTTAAGCCCCGTAGGGGTATTTTGGTCATTTAAAAGATTATAAAAGGGATTAAGTATAATTCTGAGATTCGGGTCTGAATTAATCAGCAAAACAACTTAATTCAATAGGTTATATTAGTTGGTGATAAGTCTTATATGACAAAATGGTTTTAAACCCATACTATGTGTTTAATACGCGTAAAAAGCCATTTTAAGCGATTTCCGGGTTATAACGGAAATCTGAGTTTTCTGATCAGTTTACAAAGTTTAAAATACTTCATTTATCATATAAAATCAGTGGTCAAAGGTTTGGTATCAAATTGTTATGTAAAACTCATTTTATAAGCGAAAAGGGTATAATCGGTAATTACCGAATTAAGGCAATAACCCTATGTTAAGATCAGTTTAAAAATAATTAAAAATCTTCAAAAATCCCAAAATATTATATTACATCAGTGGGTAAAAGGTTTGGTGCCAAAAATTGGGTTTAGATAGGCTTTATGCTAATTACTCCGTTTAATTCATAAAAAGCGTTCTAATTACGCTATTACGCATAACTCCTAATCTAGACCTCCAACTGATGTGAGAATTTAGGGACATGTTTATAAATCAGTAACAAAGATTATTGTCCTCTCACATTTCCAAAATTCTCGTTTTATGGTCAAAAGGGCATTATGGTCAACATTAAGCAATTAACGGAAACGTGTAAATGAATCGGACAATCAACGAACCAATCACAGAGGGTTATCCTATCATGTAACCCGGTGCTAATGAAGCTCTAAGGCATTTCTAAATCATGCTACTACGGGTCAGAACTGAAAGTCAAAGCATAAGTCAAATTATGCGACTTTCGGTTCCGAACCGGTTCTAAACTGAAAATTATCGGGTCGGACATGCTTAGACATGATCTTGCATTTATTAACAAGTTATATGAGTGGTAAAACAGGTTACACGTCTTCTATATTGCTAATTAGGTGTTAAATCGAAAATTAAGTTTCTGTTGACTTTTTCGGATTAAGTTTGACCCGACATTTGACCTAGTTAGAGCGGGAATCAGAGGGTGCCCTTTTATGGGTTTAATGCCCACATAATTACCAACTTATAACTACCTTTACTTTGACTAATCGCTGGACCATTAGCGATTAATCGTTAAGTCAAACCTTAATTACGACGGTTTGACTTTTAAGCTATAAACTAAGTAAAACACGATTAAGGAAGGTTAAGGATACTTACCGAAGTCCTAATTACGACTAGAGATGCTTAGGGACAACTCTTGTGCTCCAGGAAGTTCCACAATTGAAGTTGTGAATGAATGATCAAAGTTGCAACATTGTGCTCCTTTATATAGTGGGTTTAATCCCACTAGATCATGCCAAAGAAGTCTATACATGTTCCCTGATGTTAAACATGTGTCCCTAGTGCCTAAAAACAAGTTGGGGTTGCCCATGGTATGCAAAACAAGCAATCCAAGTCGGTTAAAGGGCTGAACAGACACAAGTCTGTGTTTTCTGGTTCTGGCAGTCGCAGGCGGCCCGTGTAAGGATTGGCAGTAGCCTTACGCGGCCCGCGTGAGGGTCGGGCTCAGGTAAACAAGTTTCACTTATTTGCAGTTTTGGCCCCCGGTCCTCCTAAAAGTTGTTTTGGCTTTATTTCTTGCATTATGAGCCCTCTAAATTAACTTATAAGGACTTCAAGACTTATACCAACTTTGTTAAGTCCTTGGTTATATATTTATCACTCGAAAAGTCATAAATTTCAACGTTGACGCTTTTAACCCCTCGCATACGAATTTTACCATAACTTTCTCATACGATAACGAAACTTGGTGAAATTTTTATCATGCATTCTAGTGAGCATCATTAATCGTTACAACACTTCGGGTTTGCTAAAAGGTCACTCAGAGGTATACTTTAAACATGTTGACACATTTAACCCCTGTAGTTTGTAATCTCTCACTTTCTTTCACAATTAGCTTCGCATGATCCATGATTCATTCATTTAAGGGTATAAACATCGTGTAGGGTTATTGTAAAGTATATTTATCCATTGTTGGCATTTTGAACCCTTATATTCACATACTTTTCTTGTTTGTCAACTTTAGTCCCTCTAGAGTATTCTTTCACGCGTTCAAAGCTTTTGACACGTGTCAATACATTATTGGACATGAATTTTCGAGGTGTTACATCCTCACCCCCTTAAAAGAAATCTCGACCTCGAGATTTACTGAAACAAATGAGGGTACTTTTCTTTCATTGTGGACTCTACCTCCCACGTGTACTCGAGACCTCTACGGGCATCCCACTTTACTTTCACGATCGGTACATGCTTTCTTCGAAGCTTCTTAACCCATCGATCCTCAATCGACAAAGGTTTTTCAACAAACTTTAAGCTCTCGTCAATGTGCACATCTGTATGTGGTATGACTAGTGAGTTATCAGCTAGACATTTCTTCAGATTGAAGATGTGGAATACGTTATGAATACCACTGAGCTCTTCAGGTAAGTTTAACTTATAAGCAACTGATCCGACACATTCGATGATCTCGAATGGTCCTGTGTATCTCGGGCTTAACTTGCCTTTCTTACCAAATCGCATTACCCCTTTCCAGGGTGATACTTTAAGTAGAACTTTATCACCAACCTCAAACTTTAGAGGTTTACGCCTTAAGTCCGCGTAGCTTTTCTGCCTATCCCTGGCAGCTTTGAGACGATCGCGTATTTGCACAATCTTATCTGTCGTCTCCAGGACTATTTCAGGTCCTGTCAGTTGGACATCTCCAACTTCTGCCCAACAAACGGGCGTTCTGCACTTTCTACCGTACAAGGCCTCGAAAGGCGCAGCCTTAATGCTGGTATGATAGCTATTGTTATACGAGAACTCGATTAATGGCAGGTGGTTATCCCATCTACCACCTAATTCAATCACACATGCACGAAGCATGTCTTCCAATGTTTGGATTGTACGCTCACTCTGCCCGTCCGTTTGAGGATGGTAAGCCGTACTAAAATTTAAGCGCGTGCCTAAAGATTGTTGGAAACTTTTCCAAAAATGTGATGTGTATCTAGCATCTCTGTCAGAGATAATAGACACTGGTACGCCATGCAGAGATACAATCTTATCTACGTACAATTGGGCTAACATGTCGGAGCTGTAGGTCTCCTTAATGGGTAGGAAATGTGCTGACTTAGTCAGTCTATCTACTATCACCCAGATAGTATCATTTCCTTTCCTTGTCTTTGGAAACTTGGTGATGAAATCCATTGTCACCATTTCCCACTTCCACGCGGGAAGTTCAGACTGTTGTAGCAAACCTGACGGCTTCTGATGTTCCTCTTTGACTTGCGCACACGTCAAACATTTAGCTACATAGGTAGCTATAGACTTCTTCAAGCCTATCCACCAAAAATTTGCCTTCAGATCCTGGTACATCTTATCAGCTCCAGGATGAACGGAATATTTAGAACTGTGGGCTTCCTGGAGGATAACATCCCGAAGTCCTCCATAAACAGGAACCCATATTCGTCCATTCAACCTCAGAATTCCATCCTTGCCATAGGATAACTGTTCTTCAGTTACTCCTAGCTTTTCATCAGGATAGTTAGCTTCCAGCACAGCTTCCTTCTGCGCAGCTAACAACTTTTCATTCAAACTATTCTTTATCTCAATGCTCTTGGCATTGATTCTTATAGGCTTCACTCTTTCTTTCCGACTTGTTAGTGCAATACGTCTATTGACTTCGTCTTGAATCATGTAATAGGATAGGTTAGGATTATCAGTGTCCGAGTTGCAAGAAACTGTTATTAGAAAGTTTAGAAGGTTGTTAGCTTGAACATGCATGATATCTTGAACATGCATGGTAGCTTGAACAGGCCTGGTAGCTTGAACAGGTCTGGTCGCTTGAACATGCCATGTCCATTTCAAGCTAACTACACACACTATAAATAGGGCACTTGTTGATTTCATTTGGTACGCTTCAGGATTTGTAACGAAGTGCTGCCGAAATCTGTTCAGGTTGTAATTAGTGTTATAATCAATCAAAGTGACAGATTTATTAGTATCAAGCTGTTTCCACGTCTGTTTCACTGATTTCGCCTTTGAATCGGATTATATGCTCTTCTGATTGACTCGTTTGGGTCCAACAATGATCCTACAAGTGGTATCAGAGCTCAGGAAGAAGAGTTTAGCTTGATATCATCTATTTTCTGACTTCTACACCTTCTTTTTCAATCTGAACAAGATTTCACGGTCCAAATTGGTTCAAATTTTCACAGTGCACTCGGAATTGGACATAGACAAACCCTTGAAAGTTTTATGGTCAAATTCGGACTAAAAATGACAAAAACATGCCTAAAACTTGTGTTCGCTTGAACGGATATTGTCTGTTCACTTGAAAATATAGCTTAGTTAGCTTCAACTTGCCTGTTCGCTTGAAAATATAGTTGTGTTCGCTTCAAACAGCCTGTTCGCTTGAAAGTGTCAAGACATGTTAGCTTGAAACTGTCTGACCGCTTGAAACCATCTGATAGCTTGAAACTGCCTGACCGCTTGAAACCGTCTGACCGCTTGAAAAGTGCATTGTGTATTGATCAAAGACTTGCGGCCCAATAGATTTTAAAGAGTGCTAACTATTCAGATAATTCAAAAATTTTATATCATGGCTGAAATTAAAGAGGAAAACAAAGAAGAAATTATTGTTGCTGAGGTCAAAGAGAAAACCAGAGAAGAAATTCTGAGTGAGAAAACTTATCGAGAAAGAAACGTTGTTTACAACAGAATGGATGAGATGCAGGAAGAATATGAGAGTGCTGTTATGAGCAGAAGATGGGATAAGAAGAGAGAATGTTACTTCAACAGAGAAGGTGAACCAGTTGTTCCAAAGAAAGACATAATTTTTGATGATGTTCTTCTCATAATTCCTTTGAGAGCTGAATACTATAGAAATGTATTGAAAGATGACACATATGCTAAAAGGCATGAAAAGGAGATCAGATATGCCATGACATTGTGTCTGAGAAAAATGGATGAAGAGAGAATGAAAAAGAATGTTGAAGAGATGGTTGAAAAATTAAAGAAAGTTGATGAGGAAGATGTGAAGAAAGCTGTGGAAGTAAAAGAAGAAGTTGTGGTGAATGTAGAAGAGAAAGAAGCTATCACTGAAAAACAGCAAATTTTTGAGGAAGTAATTTCAAAGAAAGAAGAATCTGAAAAGCCTGTATCTATGAAACCTGAATCAGTGATTAAGAAAGAGGTTGAAGAAGACACACCAGTCTTTGAGATTTTTCAGAAGGAGAAGAAACAGGCTGAAGATATTCAAACTTTGAAAGCTGAAAAGAAAGCTGATGATGAACAGATTCTGGAGTTGCGCTTAAACTGAGAAAAATTAAAATCTGAAAATGACAAACTTTTGAAGAATGTTGAGAGTTTGTCATTAGAAAACAAAAAATTTAAAAAATTAGAAAATGATTTTAAAAAACAGATAAAAATTTTAGAAAAAGAAAAATCAATTTTTGAAAAATATAATTTGGAAAAGCAAACTTCAATAAATTCTCATCTTGAGAAAATCATTCGACTTGAAAAAGAAGCCGAATGTT
Organism: Helianthus tuberosus; assembly: GCA_030545235.1. Classification (NCBI taxonomy): domain Eukaryota; kingdom Viridiplantae; phylum Streptophyta; class Magnoliopsida; order Asterales; family Asteraceae; genus Helianthus; species Helianthus tuberosus. The sequence continues at coordinate 41,265 of JARYGA010048741.1, forward strand.
ATAGAATTAAAATTGCTGATTTTGAAAATAAGTTGAAAAGTTTTGGGACTTCTGCACCATATGTGTGTCCAAAACCAATCAACGTTGTTCCAATAACTGACAATGTCACAAATTTTGACAAAGTCAAAATTGAAGATTGTGATGACAAAGCTGATGATGAAAAAGAAAAAGAAAAGAAAAATATTTTTAGAATTACAAGAAAAATTTAAAAATACTGTTTTGCAATCTACTGAAACAGGTGAATGTTCTAAGCAAAAACATGTTAAGAAGAGTGTAGAACAGAAACAAAAAGTTAAAAATTCGAAAAATTTTAAAAATGAAAATAAAAGCTCTTCAGTTCAGTCATCCAATCATTATAAAAAACCACAAAAATTTAAAAACCAAAACTCACAAAATGTTGGTAATAAGTGGTGCAGGTTTGACCACAGTGCTCAAAAGACAAATCCAGCATTGAAGAGGAGAAATGATTATCACCAAGCCAAACAATGTTATGATCTGAAGGTTTGGACTGACAGAAGTGGATGGTACGATAACAGAGTGTGTTATTCCTGTAGTGTTAGAGGACACATTGCTGTTAACTGCCAGAATTGGAATTTTGAAACATGAAGATGCTATAATTGCCATATCAGAGGACATATTGCCAGAGATTGCCCAAGGACATCGATGGGAAGATCAAGGGTTGAATCTCAGAGAACGATAAAGAAACCAGTCAATGTCAAGCCCAAAGAACAGAAGGTTCTAGAACAGAAAGTGAAACTTTCGCAGGGGCAAAAAGACAGACTGAGGAAAAAGAGGAAGAAGGCGAGAGAGTATTTGGAGAAGATTTTGTCTTCAGGTTCACCAGTTGGTTCGAATAAAAGTTCTGATGAATCAATTCACTCGACGGCAAAGTCAAGCAAGTCGAATTCTTCAGATGCAAATCTGAGGACAAACAAGAAGAAAAAGAAAGTTATTGGCGATGAATCTGGCTCATCCAAGTCAGACAAGCCAAGTTCGGGCAATGAATCTGATTCCACAAAATCAGATGAGCCACAAGTTGAGGTAAAAAAGGAAGAAACATTTCCTTTAATGAATGATGAGAAATTTCCACCATTACGAGCTGCAAACCTAAAATCAAAAGGTGTTGATGCTAAAAAAATGTTTAATAGCAATGTTAAACATATTTTTAGTAAGATGGCTGATGGTAAGGAAAAAGGAGTAAAAGAATTTATGAAGAAAAGAGAAAAGCTCAAAATACACCCAAGGACAGTCAGGCTTGGGTGAAACTTTTCAAATAGAAAAATCTGACTTGCCGGAGCTTCCAGGTTGGTAAGTGTGAAGCAGGTATCGGCATCATTCTTGAGAAATTCACAGGATGGTAACTGTGATATTTCGTTTTACAAGTGGTTAATCAAGGACATTAAGTTGTACTTGATTTTCTACAAGTGATTGTGATGTTTGATCTTATATTATTAAAATTTTACAAAATGATTAAAAGAGAACAAGGTGATGAGATGACCCCGAACCCACAAGTGATGGGTAAACAAACTAATTTTTCCGAAAAAAACCATTCTGATTAAAACAAACTTAAGTGTTTTGAAATCATTATGGAAAAATAGTTTGTTGTAAGGGGGAGTTCTGATTGAATATGCCGAAACCCTCACGGCTGAACAAACATGATTAATTTCACAAGATTGAAAAACGGTTTTCAAACTGTCGAAAATCAATGGGTTGTAAATCATGGGGGTACTTTATATTAGTTTTTCTGCAAATCAGAGCACTTTTAGCAGAAAATGGATGGCGAGACAAAGCTATCAGTATTGATTGTCAAATTTTCTTTAAATGATTTTGCATTTTAGGGGGAGAAAAAATTGTTAGAAAATACAAAACCATTTGAAAATTTTGAAAAAGTAAAAAACATGATAAAATTCAAAAATTGAGTTTTTGTGTAAAAAGAGGAAATGATAGTACATCAGTAGACAGTTACAGTATGCTAAAGAAATGTAATGTTTAAATAGCATTAAACAGTCTCACTGATGATATGCCGATAGGTTTTTATACATTTAGTAAACTTGTTCGGGATATAAACTTAAATTCAAACTTGCTTATTTCGTGGGGAACACTACTTGGATATATAGGTAACCCCTGAAATCTTGTTTGAAAGGTCCCTCTTTCTGAGATACTAGGTCTTTATACTCAGTGATATCTGGGGTATTATCTCGGGACTTCTGATTTTGCGGAAGCAATGGCCTAGTCCCCGGAGAATACTTTCTGCATTGCTTGAAATATAGTGCCGCCCTCAGCAAATTGATGAAACAATAAAATTGATAGTCATTGTTGTTGTAATATAAAAGATCCTCTAAAGGGGACACACCAAAAGTCGAGCCGTCATCTCTCTGCTAAACGGAAGTTCTGACCTGAGCTCTCACGGTTTCGTACTATAATTTATTCCCCTTACAGATATCATCTAGGTATACTCACCTGTAAGACTGAATATTGGGATCTGGATACGGGAGTATATTCAAGAGGTGGGACACATAAATGAGTTTAAGTTCTTAATACATCTAATTCGTATCCTGAATTAGTTTAACTTTGTATGAAAATTTAAGTGGACAAGTATATCGACAATCTAAGTGAATTGTTTAATTCTTAATGTGTAACTAAGCTCAACGGTACTTGTGACTTGTCAGAAACTGATATGATCCTCAAACGCAAACTCAAACAAAAACATTGTCTGTAAATATGTTTGTACATATTTCTTTACTGCTTTATATTTTCAGAAAAATACAAAAAGATTTTTGATTCTGCTTTATTTTCGACAACCGATGTCTGAGTGCTGAGTTTCAAAATCTAAGTAAGCTGATTGTGTTTCTGAAAATAAAACAAATTCATTAATTTGAAACTTGAATTAAAAATCAAAAATCAAAAACAGTTTGTGATATCTCCAAGGTCATTAGTTTGGACTTGGATGATTAACTGTGAGGGATTTTGGATACTTAACACTGCCAAATCTATGAAGATTGTTGATAGGAGGAGTGTTTTAGAAAGTTGAATAGAGCCAGATTACGATTTCTGGAAAATTGATTGTTCAAAACATTGTTACTTATAAATGTTTGAGAATTGCAGATGTTGTACCAGATTACGATCCCAAGAGCAGAGTCTGAGGGGGAGTCTGAAGACAAGCTTGAAGTAAGAGGAGCTTGTAGATGGAAAGTTAGGTGTCGATCCCAAAGCACAGAAGCTTGACGAAAGGGGGAGCCTGAAGCTGATAGGAGAGAAAGATTGATGGATGCTTATAATGTTACAATTTGAATGAGAAGGCAGAATGATCAAGAGTGAAGATGTGTCATACTGAAGACTAGACACTGAAGACTTCGTCAATATCGGAGGGGGAGTCTGTTAGTGCAATACGTCTATTGACTTCGTCTTGAATCATGTAATAGGATAGGTTAGGATTATCAGTGTCCGAGTTGCAAGAAACTGTTATTAGAAAGTTTAGAAGGCTGTTAGCTTGAACATGCATGATAGCTTGAACATGCATGGTAGCTTGAACAGGCCTGGTAGCTTGAACAGGTCTGGTCGCTTGAACATGCCATGTCCATTTCAAGCTAACTACACACACTATAAATATGGCACTTGTTGATTTCAATTGGTACGCTTCAGGATTTGTAACCAAGTGCTGCCGAAATCTGTTCAGGTTGTAATTAGTGTTATAATCAATCAAAGTGACAGATTTATTAGTATCAAGCTGTTTCCACGTCCGTTTCACTGATTCCGCCTTTGAATCGGATTATATGCTCTTCTGATTGACTCGTTTGGGTCCAACAACGATCCTACACGACTTAAGGCATCGGCGACTACATTCGCCTTGCCAGGATGGTATCTTATCTCACAATCATAATCGTTCAAAGTTTCCATCCAACGTCGTTGCCTCATGTTCAAATCCTTTTGGTTAAACAGGTGTTGGAGGCTCTTGTGATCAGAATAGATCACACACTTGATACCATACAAATAGTGCCTCCATAGCTTTAGTGCAATTACAACAGCACCCAACTCCAAGTCATGGGTGGTGTAATTCTTTTCATGCACCTTTAACTGACGTGAAGCGTAGGCAATAAATTTGTCTTTCTGCATAAGCACACATCCCATCCCGGTGTGTGATGCATCACAATATACCACAAATTCTTCTATTCCATCAGGCAATGTCAACACAGGTGCATTGCTTAGCTTCTGCTTAAGAATATCAAAGGATTCTTGTTGCTTCGGTCCCCAGTCGAACTTAATATTCTTCCTAGTCAAAGAAGTTAGGGGTGCAGCAATCCTTGAAAATTTTTCAATGAAACACCTGTAATATCCTGCCAATCCCAAGAAACTGCGAATCTCTGTGGGCGTCTTTGGCTCTTGCCAATTCATGACAGCTTCAACCTTAGTGGGATCTACCTGGATTCCGCGTTCACTAACCACATGTCCAAGAAATTGGACTTCACGAAGCGAAAATTCACACTTAGAGAATTTGGCGTAGAGCTTTTCTCGATGAAGCAGTTTCAGAATGCAATGGAGGTGCTTCTCATGGTCAGCTTGATTCTTCGAGTAAATAAGGATATCATCGATGAAGACGATGACAAATTTATCCATGTAGGGCTTGCAGACGCGGTTCATGAGATCCATGAATGCGGCTGGTGCATTCGTGAGTCCAAAAGGCATCACTAAGAACTCGAAATGACCATAACGAGTCCTAAATGCAGTCTTGTGTACATCTTCATCCTTGACCTTCAGTTGATGATATCCTGACCTCAAGTCAATCTTGGAAAAGTAACTTGCTCCTTGAAGTTGATCGAACAAGTCGTCGATCCTGGGTAATGGGTACCGATTCTTGATAGTAACTTTGTTAAGTTCTCGATAGTCTGCACAGACGCATCGACCCATCCTTTTTTTTTCACAAACAGGATTGGTGGTCCCCAAGGAGATGAGCTAGGTCTAATAAATCCTTTGCTTAACAAATCATCCAGTTGTGTTCTCAACTCTTTCATCTCCGTTGGCGCCAATCTGTAAGGTGCTCTTGCAACGGGTGCTGCTCCAGGAATAATGTCAATCCTGAACTCTACTTGCCTATCTGGGGGTAAACCAGGTAGTTCTTCAGGGAATACTTCTGGATATTCAGAGATAATAGATATGTCTTCGATCTTAGGCTTTGGTTCATCAAGGGTTACTTGTGCCATGTAGATAACACAACCCTTCGTCGAACACCTTGATGCCTTGAGCATGGACACTTGCTCAGGCATTCCATACTTAGTATCTCCTTGGATTGTCAAAGGCTCACCATGAGGAGCTTTGACAACCACTTGCTTCTTAGCACAAACAATCTGGGCTTGGTTGCGAGACAACCAATCCATGCATGTTACTATATCGAAACCGGCTAATTTCAAAGGAAGTAAAGACAATGGAAAAGAGTGGTTCCAGTCGGTGGTTCAACAGGGTCGGTGTCCTCATCCATATCCATGGCGTGATCGCCGGAAAAATGATCCTCTGGTCCCAATGGGTTAAAACCCACTGGTTCTTGAATATAGTTTGCCGGGTTAAACTGGCCCTGAAAGACAGGAGTGGGGTCGCCAAAGGAATGGTGCAAAAGAGATCGCTGCAGTGGCAAGAAGGAGTGGCGTGAATCATCGGGCACATTCTCTGATTGCGGCCCAAAGGAGTGACGATAAGGAGGCGTTGAGCTATATGAAGTAGACCGGCTAGCGGGCTCTGAATGGATCCTCCAGTCTCCTTGAGGACCGGCACTCATAGTTGTAGAAGGAGTTCGCCGGTGTGAAGGCCCGGCCTCGTGATCGTTGGGGGCGTGGATTGGCCCCTTACCTATTCCTCCTCTCCGGAATCACGGTGGCATGTTTCCTGTCAAACAAATAACAGATACAACAAAGAAATATAAAGGACAAAGTTATAATTAAAAACAATTTGGATTAGTCCTAAGTTCTTTGTCTAGACTCGAAAATTTAGGAATGTGCAACTGTGTAACTGAGATTAAACACAAAAGGCTAGTGTTTAATTCACTCAGTGTTGGCTTTGATACCAACCTGTCACAACCCGATATTTCCACCAATTACCGGTGGGGGAGTATCGTGACGTAGTTGATATCGTTATAGTCAAACAACACAATATATAAATGCACAGCGGAAGCAAAAGATAGATTCATTTCAACCAAATAAAATTGTAATATCAAGTATCACAAAATAGTTGAAAATAATCCACAGGTGGATCAAATAAAAAGAAACTTTGTTCAACAGACTGAAATGCATCCAAGCTTGCGAGACTCTTATTGATGCTAAGGAGAAAGCCAGCCTATTTCGAGTAGTACCTGCACTTAATCTTTTTGGGAAAATACGTCAGTTTACACTGGTAAATACAATCAACTGACTCATTTTGAAAAGGTTTAGAAAGTTGATTTAAATGCACGAGGCACAAACATTTTATAACTTGGGATAATTATTTGAATATAATCTTGTAAAAGAATTACATGTTTCTTATGCGTTCAGTAGCCCGGTTCGTGCCGGGTTAAAGATCAATAGACACACCACATTATTTATTTAGGCACCGACGGGTGTACGCCTACACCCCGTGCTTAGGTCGTGGCCATTTCGTAAATTGATGCCAAGGATATCCGGGACATGGTCATTAACCCTCCAAAGGCTTTAAGCAACAAAACAATTTAAACGGGTCATTTCAATGAATTAACCTCCATTCGATTAAAGATTCAATGCCCGACCAAGCGGTATTTTATATACCATACCCCAAGCCCGTATAGGGAAAATAAGTTAAAAGTATTTACCTTTGCAAGTAATAATCACAACAAGCAAGTGCACGTAGCTTTTACCGGGTCTCCTATTCTGGAACGAAGGTTTATAACAACCTATTAGAATCCTAACGGGTTTTTAATTAAGCCTAAACTTAGACCGGTTAGTTTTAAAGGAAGATACGGTTTGAACGCATGATTAAGCGAAGACCGGAATAGAATGTGATTTAGACCTGATAAGTTTGAAGACTTGTATAATATGGGTAAACTAAACACATTCTGGATTTTGAGATAAAAATGATAAGGTTCGACCCGTTTCGGCTAATTTATGCAAACTAGTTACATAAACTGAACCGAACGTGAATAACGCATAACGGTTAACCGAATGAGTCACAAATAGGTTTCCTAAGTCAATATGCTTTAAATATGTTGTGATATCAGTAGGACACCTTCCATTATGCCCAAAACGAGTTTAATCTCAATTTAAGCCCCGTAGGGGTATTTTGGTCATTTAAAAGATTATAAAAGGGATTAATTATAATTCTGAGATTCGGGTCTGAATTAATCAGCAGAACAACTTAATTCAATAGGTTATATCAGTTGGTGATAAGTCTTATATGACAAAATGGTTTTAAACCCATACTATGTGTTTAATACGCGTAAAAAGTTGTTTTAAGCGATTTCCGGATTATAACAGAAATCTGAGTTTTCTGATCAGTTTACAAAGTTCAAAATACTTCATTTATCATATAAAATCAGTGTTCAAAGGTTTGGTATCAAATTGTTATGTAAAACTCATTTTATAAGCGAAAAGGGTATAATTGGTAATTACCGAATTAAGGCAATAACCCTATGTTAAGATCAGTTTAAAAATAATTAAAAATCTTCAAAAATCCCAAAATATTATATTACATCAGCGGGTAAAAGGTTTGGTGCCAAAAATTGGGTTTAGATAGGCTTTATGCTAATTACGCCGTTTAATTCATAAAAAGCGTTCTAATTACGCTATTACGCAAAACTCCTAATCTAGACCTCCAACTGATGTGAGAATTTAGGGACATGTTTATAAATCAGTAACAAAGATTATTGTCCTCTCACATTTCCAAAATTGTCATTTTATGGTCAAAAGGGCATTATGGTCAACATTAAGCAATTAACGGAAACGTGTAAATGAATCGGACAATCAACGAACCAATCACAGAGGGTTATACTATCATGTAACCCGCTCCTAATGAAGCTCTAAGGCATTTCTAAATCATGCTACTACGGGTCAGAACTAAAATTCAAAGCATAAGTCAAATTATGCGACTTTCGGTTCCGAACCGGTTCTAAACTGAAAATTGTCGGGTCGGACATGCTTAGACATGATCTTGCATTTATTATCAAGTTATATGAGTTGTAAAACAGGTTACACGTCTTCTATATTGCTAATTAGGTGTTAATTCGAAAATTAAGTTTCTGTTGACTTTTTCGGATTAAGTTTGACCCGACATTTGACCTAGTTAGAGCGGGAATCAGAGGGTGCCCTTTTATGGGTTTAATGCCCACATAATTACCAACTTATAACTACCATTACTTTGACTAATCACTGGACCATTAGCGATTAATCATTAAGTCAAACGTTAATTACGACGGTTTGACTTTTAAGCTATAAACTAGGTAAAACACGATTAAGGAAGGTCAAGGATACTTACCGAAGTCCTAATTACGACTAGAGATGCTTAGGGAGAGCTCTTGTGCTCCAGGAAGTTCCACAATTGAAGTTGTGAATGAATGATCAAAGTTGCAACATTATGCTCCTTTATATAGTGGGTTTAATCCCACTAGATCATGCCAAAGAAGTCTATACATGTTCCCTGATGTTAAACATGTGTCCCTAGTGCCTAAAAACAAGTTGGGGTCGCCCATGGTATGCAAAACAAGCAATCCAAGTCGGTTAAAGGGCTGAACAGACACCTGTCTGTGTTTTCTGGTTCTGGCAATCTCAGGCGGCCCGCGTAAGGATTGGTAGTAGCCTTATGCGGCCCGCGTGAGGGTCGGGCTCAGGTAAACAAGTTTCACTTATTTGCAGTTTTGGCCCCCGGTCCTCCTAAAAGTTGTTTTGGCTTTATTTCTTGTATTATGAGCCCTCTAAATTGACTTATAAGGACTTCAAGACTTATACCAACTTTGTTAAGTCCTTGGTTATATATTTATCACTCGAAAAGTCATAAATTTCAACGTTGACGCTTTTAACCCCTCGCATACGAATTTTACCATAACTTTCTCATACGATAACGAAACTTGGTGAAATTTTTATCATGCATTCTAGTGAGCATAATTAATCATTACAATGCTTCGGGTTTGCTAAAAGGTCACTCAGAGGTATACTTTAAACGTGTTAACACATTTAACCCCTGTAGTTTGTAATCTCCACTTTCTTTCACAATTAGCTTCGCATGATCCATAATTCATTCGTTTAAGGGTATAAACATCGTGTAGGGTTATTGTAAAGTATATTTATCCATTGTTGGAATTTTGAACCCTTATATTCACATACTTTTCTTGTTTGTCAACTTTAGTCCCTCTAGAGTATTCTTTCACGCGTTCAAAGCTTATGACACGTGTCAATACATTATTGGACATGAATTTTCGAAGTGTTACAAATATTATGCAGAAACATGGTTAAATGGTCCTGAATACTTTCCCGAGTGTTGGGAATCAAAAGTGTCACAAAAGGGTACATAAAGCACACTAAACTGCAAAGTTTAGCACTTTAACGAACCAGTAACCAACCGAACAACCAGACACTACCTGAAACATCAAATTTACACTAGAAGTATTGTTTTAACATTACCAAGCTAGTTATGGTCCCCGAACATCATAACACCCTATAAAATATCAAGTAACTAAGTAGCTAACTACATACTTGATTTTTTACCCTAAACAAACTAACCTAGTTAAACCTACTCTACATACCCACCCCCCACCTAGTAATCGGCCATACTTACCCCATACCTCAAGATTTCATTTCATTTAAAAATTGGATCTTGTTTTACTTTAAGTAACATAATATACAAGGGTTAAAGTATAGAATTGGATTATAAGAAGGCACATGAGTATTCTAACTTCATTTCCACACACACTAACACACACACACAAACTCTCTCCTTCCTTCCTTGGAGCTCTTGGCCGAAACTCATCACCCTCACACCCACCTTCATTCATCCATTCTCATATATTAAAAGTATATACAAAGGTGTTAGAGATCATACAAAGAAGCTAGGAGCTTTCGGAAGTGCAAGAACCTCTTTCATTTGCTTTTATCCACTTGTTTTCTTCACTTGATCATCCCTAGCCTTGTGCTAGTGGTAAGAGTCTTGATCTTGCTAGTTTACTTCTATTTTAACTGGTTAAAAGAAGAATCATACTTATAATCTTGAAGAACACTAAAGATCATAAGAAGTAAACTTGAACATAAGCATGATTAATGAAGAAACAAAGTTGTTTATGTGTGATTTGCTTAATGATTGTTGTTTGTTCATGTACATGATGTAGATCATCATATGATCTTGCTAGATCATGATTAAAAACATAATCTAGCAAGATGAGAAAGTAGAAATGTTGAAGGATGATAGATCATCCACACAAAGATCATGAACTTGGAAGAATACATTGATTTCTTGAAAAATAATGATCAAAGTAAGTTGTTAGTCATATAGATCTAAAGATTTATGGATGAGTTTTCAAAGAAACCAAGAAAATATAAGTTTAATTAAATCTTGGTTCTTACATAAACAAACATTATTTTTGGTGGTTAAACAAGTGTAGAAACACTTGTGTAACAAGAAGATTTCATAAAGAAACATTTTTAGAAATAATGATCACAAGTTTTAAAGATCAATCTTCTTTAAAAATGAAGTTTTTAAAGAATCAAACACACTTTAAAGGATAACAAGGCTTACTAATAACACTAGTAAGTTACTACAAATTTTTGTGAAATTCCAAGTTCATGAAGTATTAGGTTATGCATGATTTTGGCAAAATTGGTAAGTAAAGATTGTTTATTGTTGATTGTGGATTGATTGTGATGATTTTTACAAAAGAAAATGATATGCTTGAAAGCATGGAAACCTCCATTTTTATGGGAAACTATGGCAAAATTTTCTAAAAATCTAAACACTTAGAAAAATATTTCTAAACAAGTATTTACAAGTGTATTTTCAACTATAAATTGTTACATAAACTTTGCCATAATGTTTTGTCACAAAAATATAAATATTGGAAGTTGGTTTTTATAAATAAAAGTGACTAAATATGTATTTAGGAAATATATATTTAGAAGACACCATGTGTGTGATTATTTGTATATTTTGTGTATTGGTTATATTATTTTAGGACTTGGAATAATATAACACATCAAAATATCAAGGATTACAATCCAAAATATTACCAAAATCCCAAGAATATAAATATACAAGTTATACACAAAATGTTGGTGGAAACCGAACTATGGATTAAGACTTACAAAATATTCCGGGAATAATATTCACAAAGTATATTTTGGTAAATAATATTTTGGACACCAAGGAAATGAAAATATGATTTTTACAATTACTACAAGAATATATCATATTTTGACAAGGGAAAAATATATTATTTTTTGCATGTACGAATATATATTTTTCTTGAGATTTTTAGAAAATATCTTATTTTTAAGAAATATATATTTTCTTACACAAACACGAAATACAAGATTTTTGAGGAGAAGGATATATTTTCTCAAGTAAATATGAAGTATATCACTTTTGAGAAAAATGAGTTTATATATATATATATATAGGGATGGGCTCATGCGAGAACTCCATTTATTGTGAGAACCATGAGAACCAATGTGAACACAACCTAAAATAGCTAAAAAAACTTAACCCCCACCCCCCCCCCCCCCCAAACTAAAATGCTAAAAACTAAACCCCCAAAAAACCTTAAAAAATCTAAAAAAAATCTAAACATTTTTTTTTTATTTTTTTAATATTTTTTATGTTAAAATCGCTACTTTTCGAATAAAAAAAAATAAAGAAAAAAAAATTTAAAAAAAAAACATTTTTTTTGGCTTCGAAAAGTAGCGATTTTAACATAAAAATATTAAAAAAATCAAAAAAAAAATTTGTGTGATTTTTAGCTATTTTGGTTGTGTTCACATTGGTTTTCGCGGTTCTCGCAATAAGAGGTGGTTTTCGCATGATCTTCTCCCTATATATATATATATATATATATTCTAAGTTAAGCATGAAAATATATTATTTTTTAAACTTATGAGAAAATACAAATATTTTTGTTAAAACAAAAATTATAAATATTTTTTCTAATTAATATTTATTACAATATATATTTTGGAAATGTATATTGGTGGACTTTTATTAAAGATAATATTCCGAAAAAATTAATACGAAATTAAGTATAAGAATACTTAATGAATACAATAAAAATACGTATTCTCACACGTATAAATGCACACCGGAATACGACCCTAATTCATGGCAAAAATATACAAGTGAAAGATACCCCCATCATTGGGAAGGATGTACAAGTATAAATACTTGGGAAGTATTAAGTTACAATGATATTGTTTTAACAATTATTCCATAATTTAGTGAATATAATTTGAGTTAAAATATTAATTATTTTAACAAATAATTATATAACATGAAATAATATCGAAGATACAAAGAACGTAACTCAAAGACACTAACAAATATTAAATCAAGGCACGGCCCTTTCGTCTAATAGACATTAGTACGTTGTAGGTAGTCGTGTCTACCGAAGGAGCTTGAGTTACGTTGGTTGAAGACGCAAGACTGTGAGTTCATGTCCCCCTTTTCTTTAAACTGTTTTGTTTTATAACTTCGGGGGTGAAGTACATGTTACGAAATGATTACAAACAAGTACAAATGGTATGGTTAGCTTTGGAAAGTACAGTAGATCATGTGAATGGGTAGGCGCATTCATAAGACCATTAATCCTCGTGTTAGGACCGAGGGGCATGAGTGATAGGTCTATTTGGGTGTAGCGAGCCCACACCCATGTAGACCAGGGTGTGACATTCACGAGTAGTACAATGGATTGAAAGGTAATCTCCTGGCGCGTTCCCCACCTGTTAAGCTTCAAGAATTACATGGTGTTTTAACCAATCATCATTACATGATCAATAAAAACAACACCCCAACTACTATTGTAATACCTCGAAAAATCATGCCATTTGTGTAATGACACGTGTCGCAAACCAAAATGTATAAAAGATTAAACCTTGAAGGACTGAAAGTTTCAACATGCCAACTTACGCCTCTGAATGACCTTTCGTCAAACCCAGGAATTTATTTTTAAATCAAGCATTCTGAATAATGTGTATACGATAATTTTATAAAGTGAAACCAAATAAATAAAGTTTGAAATTTTTAAATTTCTGGCCAAAGGTTTACGGACCGCAAAGGTTCGGGCTTACGGTCCGTAAGGGACTGTAACTGGGCGATATATTTCAAAAAGCGGTTACGGACCGCAAAGCACCTGCTTACGGTCCGTAAAGACTGTAACTGGGCAACAGTTTTGGACAGCTGCAGGTTTGGCGCCTTATACTCACAAGATACGTAACCAGAAGCTTTTTTATGGTTTTAGAAATCAGCTAGGACACCTGTGATGATCTCTTGACATCCCTAACACCTGGCTTGATCCTAGAATGTTCCCTTCAACTATAAATAGAGGCTTCAAGTGCCTCATTTCCTTGCTCACTTCAAATTAATCTTCTCTTCTCACTCTTGCTTGGAGATTCCTGATCAAGGAGACTCCTTCTAGTCTAAAGACTTGAGCTAGGACCCTTTGTAAGTGTCTCTAGCCACCTTAGTTCAGTTTTTACATGTTTAAAGACAGAAAGTCAAAGTTGGCGTAATAACGCTTTGACTATCGGTCTAGGCCTACACGGTCCAGCCAATGTTCGGGGCGAATATGGCTACGTGATCGTAAGTAGGTGTGTGTTAATCCCTCAGAAGGGCACATCCTAATTATCACGTTTACTTAGTTAATTGTCGGGTCAAAGTAATTAACATAAAAAGTCAAACGGGTCAGTTTTTAAATAAATTCAAAACTGATAATGTAGAAGCTATAAAATATGTTTTATCACTTTAATAACTTGGTAAACATTAATTGAACATGTATAAACATGTTCAAACTGATAATTCTGAGTGTAGGCTCGGTTCGCAACCGAAAGTCGCAAAAGCTTGACTTTTGCTTTGACTTTCAGTTCTGACCCGATTTAGCTTAAACCCTTTATGTTTTAAGCTTTCATTAGGACCATATAATGTTGTATTATAACCCTCTGAGGTTATATCACCTGGTCACTTTATATTCTGAATTATATGCATGTTTCCATTGTTATGCTTAATCTTGACTAAAATGCCCTTATGGTCAAAAATTGAGATTTTACAATAAATGAACATGCAAACAACTTACGTACTGATTAGTAAACATATTTAAAGTATTTTAATACTTACATTCTGGTCATAAACCGAGGTTATGCTAAAGATCGTAAATTAAGCTTTTTATAAAGACTAAACTACCCTTATATGCATAAGTTGTATTTAAACATAAATTTTGACACAAAATTCATTACCTACTATTGTGATATTATTTTTAAGGATTTTTGGAATGTTGGGTCAGATTATATACTGACCATAACTTAGAATTCTTGTATAAATTCCATAATTGACGATAATGCCCTTTTTACTAATAAAATGAGATTTACATATGATTAACATGCCAAACCTTTTTCTACTGATTTAATATGAAAAATAAAATATTTTAAACATTCAAGGCTGATCAAAATCTCAGAATCACATAAACTTCGCTAATATCGTCACTTATCGACTTTTACGCTAATTAGGTGCATAGTATGGTTTAAAACCATATTTAGCACCAAAGACTCGTTACCTACTGAATTTAAAAATAAATTTTGATATATTTTCAGTAGGTACAAGTCATGAACTCAGACTTCTAATTTTGTCCTTAAAAGCATATGTGAAATGACCAAAATACCCTTTTCGGGGCATAGTTTGGCCATAAAGGATAAATCACACATATGTATGATATCCTACTGTTATAGCAACATACCATTACCACGATTACCACGACCGGCACCATACCAGCATATCTCTTTGGCATGACCAACCTTTCCGCACCTCTCACACTTTCCAGCTCGGCATCGTCCATTGTGATGCAACTGACACGCATCGCATTTGGGCAAGGTGCCCATATACCCTTTTCCTTTGTTTTCAACACCAGTCTTGACCTCGGCTGGTGGGTTCGCATCCTTCTTCTTGTTAGCACTGCTGGTACCCTTCTTAAAATTTGAGAACTTCCTTTTGTTCTCACCTGATGACTCAACGTGAGTCTCCTTCTTCTTTTGGTCAGAAATCGAGAACTTGTTCAACCTGATCGCTTCTTCAGTTAATGCCACACTCAGATCAATAGCCTCAGTGATCATTGTAGGCTTTGATGTCGTCACCATGCTCATGATTTGGGGAGCCAATCCCCAAATAAAACGCTCAATGCGCTTGAATTCTGGATCAACCATGTAAGGAACGATGCGAGATAGGTCGTGAAATCTCTGCATGTATTCAGCAATATTTGGACCATCCATCTTGAGATTCCAGAATTCAGTCTCCAATTTTTGAATTTCCGCCCTTGAACAGTACTTCTTGCGCATAAGTTCTTTCATCTCGTCCCATGTCATGGCATAAGCAGCCTCTTCTCCCAAGGTCTGAACTTGGAGATTCCACCATGATAGCGCTCCGTCTAAGAACAATCCAGAGATGTAGGTGACCTGGTGCTCCGGCGCACATTTGCTCATTCTTATCAACGAATCAGTTTTCTCCGTCTATCTAATAAAAGCTACAGCACCCCCGGTGCCGTCGAAATTCAGAGGCTTACAGTCTAGGAACTGCTTATAGGTACAGCCTGTACAGGCAACATCATTCACAGAAAGCATTAGCGAACGCACATGGAATATCCAAATGTAACGTAATGTGTCTTTAGTGACTTAAACATTACCATGAGGTGGGTTGTTTCCTGAGGTACCCCGCTATGTTCAGAGCGCAGGGCCTCGTGCTGTGCTATCGCTTGTGAAATCCGTTCTTGCAGTTCGGCCTCTGTCGTGGGCAATCGTGTTTCTCTTTGTGGAGGCATCTTCTATAAGAAGATTGCATTGGTCAGGTCATAATAAGTATAGTAAGTACATGACATGTATACGTAATAGCATTTATCAACGCAAGTAAGCACATAACATCTCAATCATAGTGTAAACAAGTAATTCAACAATGTATATAATGAGAATGTTGCGATTGAGCTTTCATATATCATTGACCACAAATACAGTTTTACAAGTTCTACAATGTATCATATCACATCAAAAGGGACTACAGGGTCACACTACCCTTGTCCATAATATCCATCAATCTACAACAGTCATAAAATCAAAATGCGGTCTTCAAAAGGGTTCGTAAGCTAGGCTCAATAGCGACACTCTCATCAAAAGTAAGCGACCTGCATAAAACCAAAAACCGGCTATGCTGATGGTGGAGGAGGAGGAGGTGGACGAACAAAAAGTAAACTGCGCACATGCGCTAACTCCTCCTCAAGAGCATGAACATGATGCAACAGATAACTAATCTGCTGCTCCATGGTAAGAAATCGCACGTCAAAATCTGGGTAAGGCAGAAGAGGAGCAGGTGGAGTCGCAAAAGGTGACTGACATGTACAAGGTGGAGGACGTGGAATCCTCTCTAGCTCCATGACTCTACGACACAAAATCTCCTGCTGAAGCTGAAAGGACAGGAGTAGCTCATCCCTCGTGTAGCCAATGAAGTGGAGGGATGGTATGGATCAGAAACTGGCATAGTGTTCGGCGGAAACCATATGAGTGGCTCGCCTGACGGTGCAGAAGCAAAATGAGCAGTAGGTGTAAATTGTGACATGAAAGGAAAAATAGCTGACACAGGTGGAACATGGCCAGGCTGCTGGCTGGACGGACCTTCCCATGGACGGGGTGGAGGGATATCCTGCAAGAATGTGATAGGCAGGTCAGTGCGGTGTACATCGGATACAAACAGGTGAAATGGGGCAACATCAACAGGTGCATGGGTAAGTGCAGGTGGGGGAGTAACAGGCTCAATAAAAGGGGGCATATCATCATCATCCTCTATCCACCCATTGCGGATGAATGCGTATCTGGGGTCTATCTGATCAGCAAAAGCAGCATGGTCAGCGGGTGCAGGGATCGGGTCAGGTATAAATGGTGCAACAACAGGTATGCCAACAGGTACAGGGTCATGGTCAGGCAGAGGATCAGGAACAGGTATAGGCTCGGGTTCAAGCATAGGCTCAGGGTCGGCCGGTGCCAGCTCAGGATCAGCGGGTGCATCAAAAGGCTGATCGTCGGGAACAAAGTCAAGCTCATGCCAAACTCATCATCAAACTCAAAGTCCTGAGGAGGAATAGGTGCGGCAGACATAGCCATGTCAGAATCAGAATCAGTGGGGTAACGCTGCAATCCCAGAGCATGCAAAGTAGTGGATGATACAGACTCAAAAGAATCAGGACCAGAATGATCAGATGAAATCTCAATGATAGGAATCTCAACAAGTGGAACAACAATGACATCATCGGCTGGAACTCCATCTCTCTGAGCAGCTTCAGGGGGACCATCAATGAAAAGATCGACATCATCATCAGACATGTCATCAACAGGCAAATCCTCGAGAAGAAAAGCAGCACGAGGCAAAGGGGCGAGGATCGGAACCACGACATACTCATCATCAGGATGTCCGAGGATGAGATGGTCCTGGTCAGGAATAGGAACAAGAAAGGGATCCTCGTCGGGTAAACCACCAGCATGCGGTATATCGTCGCCAAAATCAGGTAATGCAAAAGGCTGGAAATCATCGTCATCGTCACTCTCAGTGTCAGAGGTAAAAATTTTAGGGTCTGGGACAATCGCATCGTCCAAAACAATGGCCATGGGGTCTACAGTATCTGACAGTCCACTCTCAGATGAGGACATGGCATCTGTAACAAAACAATCACAACATATACACATATATCAACAATCATCAAATAAGCATGTAAGTAGTAACAGTTTATGCATGTATCCATCCTAGTCTTCCTAGACTATCCCACCCAGCCTCTCAGACTGAACTACCTAGCCTCTCAGACTAAACCTCCCCAGTTTCTCAAACTGAACTACCCAGCCTCTCGGACTGAACCTCCCAGTCTCTTAGACTGAATTATGAACATAAATTTTTGAAATATGTTTCGTGTCTTTTGTTTGTAAAAATGTTTGTTTCCTGGATCTGGGCGTTTTGTGTATGCATTGAAAATATGTTGTGAAAACATTTTCGTGAGAGCCTTAATGATCGTAGTCTAGACTCGATAAAGAATCCTGGTTCGCTGTAGCACCCGTTCTTATAATTTAAGGTTTAATGAATCTTTTACGAAAACAATCATGTAATTACGATTACATATACATCGCAAATACGGGTTTACTAAAAGTTTTACAAATCATAAGTTATTCTACATAACGTGATCGAATTCGTTGTTTAAAATTTACAACGTGGCAAAGTGCGGAAGCGTGTATCTTTATCGTGTTCGGTTCTTCGCTGAGCTTGATCGTCTTCCGGCATCCAAAAGTACCTATATTCCATAAACATGAAATACTTTAGTCAAACGGGGTTTAAAACGTGTCTAAACGAATCCGGGAATTTAAACTAAATAAAATATACTTTGTTTCTGGGTCCACCGTAACTCAGTATGTAACCATTGTAATCATATCAGCTCCACCGTAACTTACGGTGGCATGACTAAATCAAGTATACGCAATCATATGTCTTTTTCTGGATTAATAATGACATTATTAATGTGCAGCGATTTTCTATACAGCTGCTGTAATTGACCATTATGACCCATTCAAAGTCCGAACTAGATTAACATGTTCAAAGATGGATCGTAGAAAACTTCAATACCTTCGCAAGCATATAAGGTACACCTTCTAACGAATTTTCTATGATTTTATATGATTTTTATAAAATCAGCACAGCAACTATATTTTCATTTTTCAAACAGCTTTCAAGGTTTTGAACAGCTGTTTAATTCATTCTTTTGGCCTATTTAACAACCACATTTGTTTCTTATGATTGAAAACAGTAAAAATTTACTTCATAAGCTTTCCGAAAAGGTATAGAACACCCAAATCGGATAAACGGTTGATTTTATATGATTTTTTAAAGATTAGTCGAAATCCGTATAAAAAGCTGCGGAAATCATGTTTAGGGTCATTTTAAGTTCGAACCAAACCATCAAATGCAACCCATTTCCATGGCTAAAACCCTTATTAAACTCTTGGTAATGGTTAGAAACCTATAACAAATATAATGACCATCGTCCGTAACATTTGGTTTACATATTAAGGTAACCAAAAACTTATTTTAGACTTCGTTTAACTCTCATTAGCCTTACATTTAAATGAGAGTTATCTTATTATGCGTACCTGGCTCGGATCATTACATTGACCCATTTAAGTACCTTGCCTCAATATCTACTAAGTAATAGCGATGTAAATATCCACTCGATATTTATTTCTGAAATCAAACAACTCATCAAACCATTAGTCGATATTGTCAAAAGTGATATTTTCACCTTTTGACCCGTTGGTCTAAATGACCGATAATATTGGCGAGATAAAGCTTATTGCCATCTCGTCTACACGACTCGTTCCGATTTACACTGCACGGTCGTTTTAACTATAATTCACCTCTTAACGCTTTTTGGCCTAATAAGGCTTACGAAATATGTATCTTTCAAAACCAATAATTATTGTCAACAAGTGTCCAAATTTCAATTTTACCCTTATTGGTTATCTTGTTCCGTACGACTACACGCCGGAAACACCATATCTCAACTTTCCATTTGTCTTGTTCGAAATCAAAACAACAAAAAGGACATTCTAAACTATATGACTAGTGTAAGCTATACTTACCTCGCATCCGAACTATGCTTTTCCTTTCCTTCTTGATTTGTTTGATCCGCTCCCTCATCAAGCTTCCACCTAGCTTGTTACGCGTCAAACTATCATCATTCACAAGGTGGTTAGATTAGTCATTTCAATTCACGACTATTCCACCTCACGTATTTTCTATGTCGAAACTACTATTTGACTTTATCATTGGTTAGTTTGACTTTTTAAAAGTCAATTGACTTACCAACATATTCATATGCACATTTGGTTCATTGAACTCACTTAGGCATATTTCATCCGAACTCTTAACAAAAATCAAATTTTTACATACTAACTTAGTAAGCCGCGATTTCATTTAGGCATTTCATATCAATGAAAATTGGCTGTTTTTGGTGACTTGTTTAACCTGTTTACAAGTCTTCAAAAATTATGATTTTTTTATGTGGCGTACCTCTCGGAGGGTTAGCCCTTGAGTTAAAATTTCAAGATCTAACTCTTTACAAAAAATTCGTGAAAATTCATTTACTAAGCTGCAATCAGATTCGTCACTTCTGACTGCAGCTTACGGAAAAATTCATTAAAAATTCCTCGTTTATCCGATTGACGAAATTCCAATTGGCGATTCTTTTAATCGCTTAAAACTTTCTACAGTAAGAATTTGAGATCATAACTCAATTCCTAAATTGAGTTATGACATTCGTGATGGGCTGCAATTTCTGTCAGAAAACGCAGCTTGAACCTTTGATACGGAAAAATTCATAAAACGCTCGATTTTCGTCGAAAAAATGCGATTCCAGTGGGGTTTTAAAGATATTTCCTGGAATTACATTCTAGACTCAAGAAACACATTATTTTATCACTTTTTGTCCAGGTTACAGCCAATACAAATCGGCTGTAAATTCTGATCAAGAATCGTTTGAATTCAGCTTTCAATTTAAGCTTGTTCTTGACATCATAACACTATTTTTTGCAATCAAAACCATAAAAACATCTCATACATGAATTTAGTATCAACAAAATCTTGAGCTAATCATGATTTCAACATATACTTGTCTAGGGCTTACTCCTAGACACTATATTGTTCCTATTCCATGCAATTAACAAACATGCATCATCAATTTTCAGATTTCCTAATTTCGTGAGGTTTTCAAGTTGAGAGTTTTCATCAAATTTTACATACCTTGTAATCCTCTTGTGATGAGGATCAATAATCTATGCTCGAATTTCGTTTTGGACCAGATTTGCACCTCCAATTGAGAGTTTTAGTGAACTTTTCTAGGGTTTGAGAGTGGGGTGTCGCCCCTGCTCATTCTTGATCGACCAGAACCCCCAAATGGGGTGTTTTGTTTTTATTTTTAATTAAAATCAATAATATAAGTTTCAATTTTAACAATATTGGCCCCTCTAATTTGGTTAGTTAATTAAGTAGGGCACAACCTACTTATTTCTAACAATATTCCCCACTTATTAACTAGGTTAAACATTCCTAGTTAAATTAGTGGGTTCGGGAAATCTATAACCAAGTTTATTTCAGGTCCCGTTAACTCGGGCCTTCTATCACTTTATTTCTTAAAAGCTTTTTATTCACTTTTTGTTT
>JARYGA010048742.1:0-40228 GCA_030545235.1 Helianthus tuberosus
AAATTATGCGAGATGGATTTTGAAATTATGTATAAGGTTTTTGAAAACATGAATGATGCTTTTGAAATCATACACTTGATATAAGTAATTATACTGTGTTAATATTGTTTTTAAACTATATGAAATATTTTGAAATCATGGAGGTTGTTTTTGAAAACATAGACAATGCTTTTGAAATCATGGAGGTTGTTTTTGAAAACATAGACAATGCTTTTGAAATCATGGGGGTTGTTTTGAAAACTTATGTTATGCATGTTGAAAAAAAATCAGAACGTAATGGGTAAGAGAAAAATACCCTTAGTTATCTAACCAAGGATTCAAAGGCACAGATGTGCAGAAGCATGATTACTCATAATGTCACTCTATTTTCTGTACTTCGTATCTTAGAATGAAACGAGTACTTAGAATTTTCTAAGGGAATCATGAGTAAACACAAGAATGGGTAATATTCACAAGAGTAGTTTGTAAGGAACATAGTTCCTTAATGTAGGTATTATAGGGAAATGCCATACACACATGTAACTACACTTGTATATCAGAATTTGTGATCAATGATTTATTTATAAACAAAACTGATTGTTTCACATTACAAGAAAAACAAAGAAACAAAAGCATAAGATTAAAACAGCAACATCTCATACTCAGCCAAATGCTCATCCGTGGGTCAGATTTGCATTGACAATCTTTGTTCACTTGTTCCTGAAATAGCTCATCTCGCCGTAGTTGTACCAAGTACCAGATGGTAAACGAGCCGGAGCAGGGTTGACTTGGGGTTGGTTTGGGCCACCTTGGATTGGGTTAAATTGACAAGCATTTTCCAGGTGACCGAGTCGTCCATATGATGCACACAGAAGACACTGCAGGTAAGCTCGGTGAGGTGCATTACACTTGTTGCACATCAGTGCAGTACCGGCATAAGGTTTCCTAGCAGGAGGTTGAACAGCAGCAAGGTTTATAACAGCTTTGTTTTGGATAGCAAAGCGGCATATGTTAACCAAATGTCCCCGCCGTCCACAGTAGGTACATTTGAAGCAGGGTATGAGGTTTGAATGATGACGGTTGCATTGTTTGCACCATGTGGCAGTTCCAAAGTACGGCTTCCTAGCTGGTAGCCTTGCCACTTGGCTAGGTCCCGCTTAATTAGGTGTACCTGCTGCGGGTTTCCTTGAAGCCTTACGCTTCCTTGATTTTGGTGCAGGCTTGACTTCTGCTTCCTTTGGTGACTCTTGAGTGGCTTCATTGTTGAGACGAGACATGGCAATGCCTAAATCCACAGTCTTCAGAATCACTTCGCCTATTTGCTGAGCAAATTTGGCTGTTTGCTCGGACATTTGACCGTTGCTGAGAGGAAGAGACATTCTAGAAGGAAATGAAAGACATAGGAAGAAACAAGTGAAAGGTTATCGGATAATCAAAACAGAATGGCAACGCATAAAAATTGCGATCATTTGTTTGTTACCTAAGGCAAACAAATGAGACGGTGACAAATCAAAGTAAGCGGGTCATAATAATGCATCGCTGAAGACATGCTTGCCTATAAGTGAACACTCACCCCAAGAGTTCCCAGGTAAGAGTGACTGGTCCGATACTGCGGATTTGTACGAACACTCTAGCCTTAGACAGAAAACTCAGGGTACAGGCATTCACCCTTCCAGTTTGCACATGTTCACATTATAAGACCCAAACTTTGACGAGATTTGAAAACTTAGAGGGTTCAAAACCTAGTAATTAATCATCCTAGAACAGATGATTGCTTTTCAAAGCGGTTTTGAAATTTGTGTTCTTGTTGTGGTTGTCACCTAAGGATAGGTGGCGGTATTATTTTATGACTAAACGCAAGTAAACTCGCGTTAGGGTCCTAGGAAGGTTATAGACTAGGTCAAAGCATTACTAATAACCTAATTCCCTATAACCATGAGCTCCGATACCAACTTTTCTGTCACACCCCGACCACGTAAAACAACCAATCGTGGCGGAAACGTCGGGGAGTGTTGTAACAGAATCATTGTTTCATAACACATGGAAATTTAAAATTTTGTTTTATTGATTAAAAGAGTTACAATGTCTTAATAACAAAGAAACACAACATAATTAACTAGTCTTGCATCTTTTAATGTCACTAAGGCCCAAGTCTGCCTACGTGTATCTTGATCAATCCTATGCATCATTTCCTGAAACACATGTGAAAATAGGTACGTCAGCATAAAAATGCCTGTGAGATACATAGGTTTTGTGAACATAGGATTCATGACTTATAAGTTTAGAAAAAGTTGTTTAACAGAAGTCAGTCATGATCCTTGTAAAATGTTTTGTTTTATAAATCTTTTGAAAAGCGATGATAAAGTAGATGATATGTAAAAGAGTAATGTGAGGTTAAATGAATAACCAAGTAAAATGAGTTTTGTATAAAATGAGTTGTTTGTAAAACAATGTCTTGTGAAAAATATGTTATTTGTATAAAATGTTATATGTCTAAACTAAAATGATTCAAATAACGCTACGATATGTAATACTATACAAACACTTATATATAGGAAGTACCAGTGGCGTATCCACCATGCTTGTATCATATTACACACGCCTCGTTACTTAAATCACTTACCCAAACAAACCACCAATGTAAATTGCCCATGTCTAAACCATTTGTCAAATGTCTTTGTGTAAATCATGTCAAAATGTTTATGTCAAAATGTAGTCTATGAAATATGTATATCAATATCAAAATGTCTATGTCAAATGTCAATTATGTAATAGGTAAACAAAATGTCATGTATGGCAAGTGAAATATATATATATATATATAGGGAGAAGATCATGCGAGAACCACCTCTTATTGCGAGAACCGCGAGAACCAATGTGAACACAACCAAAAATGCCTAAAAATAGCAAAAAATCACACAATTTTTGTTTTTTTGAATTTTTTAATATTTTTTATAAAAAAATCGCTATTTTTCGAAAGAAATTTTTTTTTTTTAAAAAAAAAAAAACTTTTTTTTTGGCTTCTAAAAGTAGCGATTTTAACATAAAAAATATTAAAAAATTCAAAAAAAAAAATTTTAGATTTATTTTTTATTTTTTTAGATTTTTTTTAGATTTTTTAGGTTTTTTGGGGGTTTAGTTTTTAGCATTTTAGCTTGGGGGGGGGGGGTTTAGGTTTTTGGGGGGTGGGGGAGGGGGGTTTAGGTTTTTTTGGGGGGGGGGGGTGGGGTTAGGTTTTTTTTAGCATTTAGCTTGGGGGGGGGGGGGTTTAGGTTTTTTTTTTTTGGGGGGGGGGGGGTTAGGTTTTTTTTTTTTGGGGGGGGGGGGGTTGGGTTTTTGGGGTGGGGGTTAGTTTTTTTTAGCTATTTAAGTTGTGTTCACATTGGTTCTCGCGGTTCTCACAATAAAGGTGGTTCTCGCATGAGCTCCTCGCTATATATATATATATATATATATATATGTTATTTGTATAAAATGTTATATGTCTAAACTAAAATGATTCAAATAACGCTACGATATGTAATACCATACAAGCACTTATATATAGGAAGTACCAGCGGCGTATCCACAATGCTTGTATCATATTACACACGCCTCGTTACTTAAATCACTTACCCAAACAAACCACCAATGTAAATTGCTCATGTCTAAACCATTTGTCAAATGTCTTTGTGTAAATCATGTCAAAATGTAGTCTATGAAATATGTATATCAATATCAAAATGTCTATGTCAAATGTCAATTATGTAATGGGTAAACAAAATGTCATGTATGGCAAGTGAAATATATATATATATATATATATATCCACTGAACCATAGGTAAAAATGCACAAAACAACCTATTGAAGTAAAACGTAGTTTAAATCAACGTTATGTTTTGTGGAAATGCATGCTATACTGAATACAAACATTTATGCGGTATTGTGAAAATGCATACATCCAAGCCTTGTGACTGTGGTGATAAAGCCTTTAAACAAATTAAAGATCTATCTGTGTTATGTTTTATCGAATTCGGTCGTTCCTTCCATCCAAACATACCTAGGATGTCAGGAACGGGAGTTGTCAATTCCTATGGTACCATTACCTACTAACGAGCGGCGTAGCTAATGTTAATGAATGTATATGGTACCATTTAAACAAACCAAATGTCATATCAAAATGTAAGCATGTGATGAAAATAATGTACCTAGTATGCTAAGTAAACATACAAGGTCGAGATGTAAAACAATGTGTCCATATGTTACGAGAACATATGCAACAGAGATGCAATGTAAAACAAATGTACTAAGTATGATGAACATACGTAGCATGAAATGAAATGTAAAACAATGTACTAAGTATGATGGACATACATAGCATGAAATGAAATGTAAAACAATGTACTAAGTATGATGGACATACATAGCAAAAACACAATGAAATCATGTACTAATAATGTACTAATGAACATAGCAAGTATATGATATGAAAGCATGGAAAGCATGAAAATAACAAGTAGGCACATGTGTTTCACCCCAAAATGTTTGAAAAACAGTAAAAGAGGGGACTATGTACTCACTTGAGGATGCTTAGAAGTCTTGAACAACGACCAAGCAAAGCTAGAGGGATCACGGAATGAAACGGCACCTAATATAGGTAACTACATAAATAACCGGACCTAAATCGGGAGATTGGATAGTATGAGGTTTCATAAACCAACTGAGTATTGGAACTCATATGATATGGTTTAACAAAGCCTACATACTAAAATGAAACCTAACCTAAGTGCTTACGACCCATTACGACCCGTTTAGGTAGCTTATGCTACTTTAACGCGTCGTTCGCGTAAAATGCGTTTGGACCGCTTAACTAGTCCTATGACAAGTAAAATATGCCTTAACATGCCTAATATGGTTACCTAATCAGTTTAGATGTCAAAATTTAGGTTACATATGCTTAAAATGAATTTATGCGTAAAAGGGTATTTTGGTAATTTTCCTAAGGCATATAAACTACTTATCATACAACTACTTAAACGATGTGACCATAAGGTATAACCTTGGAAGGTTATTCCCTATACAACTATGGTCACCTAATGTGTTTGGTCGGATCCTAATGATCGACCAAATGGGTCTGGTTCGAAAGTATAAGCGATTGATTAGATCGCTTACCTTTACGACCCTAGATAAGCACAAATCTAAAAGTGACGAGCTAAACATGTTAAAACATGTTTAACAAAGTTTGAAAACAGGTTTGGTATCAAAACAAACGGTTTTGATACCTAAAAGTAGTTTGGTTACAAAATACGCAAGAATACGCATTTTGGCCGAAACTACGACTCGTCACTGAGCCTAGATAACGTGGTAATCAGTAGGTATAGTCGCTAGGGACTATAACCATCGTGATTACGCTCACGTTATGAAGTTCAAAAGAACTTCATGTTGACCATAAACTGGTCAAAGCTGAAAGCCAAACAATGTTTGACTTTCACGCTAAAACGCGTAAAAAATGAAAGAGGACTTACAAAAGGTCCAAGAACGGAAGTTTGACCTGATTATTCTCAGGTATGAAGTGAAGTCACTTCAACTTAGAGAGCAATCTGATCAAGGTGTGAGTTTTGAGTGAGGGGGGTAGGGTATTTATAGTTTTTGCACAACCGTTAAGATCGTTCATCGTAAAACGAGCTTCGATCTCATCCGTACACATGTGCCCATGGTTTTGTGAAACCATGGGAGCCCATAGTTTCATTAAAACCATGTGAAAATGGGGGGAACAGCTGGAACAAGCTGGAATTTAGATTTTTCATTTTGGTCCCTTCCTAAGATAACTTTGGCAGAATGTCAAATTTGGTCCCTGAATGTGCAAAACATGGTTTTTGATGCATTTTTGACACGTTTAAGCCCCGTTAATCCCATTTCAAGGCTCTAAAATGAAGTTAAAGTATAGGGAACATGAAACATGCTCAAAAATATGTCGGTTCGTTTGGTCGTACGGTTGCGTTGTTCGGTTAATTACGACGAAACACGAACGAATGCGAAAAACGATCCAAATTACGCGACGAATGGAATTTTATCATGAAAATCACTAAAATAAAATATTTTAATGATTACATAAACTTTTGGATGTCCGGATGTATTCAGAACGTAAGATATGCGCGAAAATGCAAACTTATGCACTTTTTGACGCTTTTAGTCCCTGAATGACCAAAAAGTTTATTTTAGCACACCGAACACCTCAAAGCCTATTTCTAAGCTATGTAAAGGATATTTAGGGTATGTTTAACTTATGGTCATGTTCCGGAATGTTCGTTACAGTACAAATCGGCATACTTTCAAAGTTTGTCGAAATTAGTCCCTGTAAGCGAATAAACTTGATTTCGCCACACCAAACCCTCCAAAACTTATTTCTAAGTTATGTAAAGGTTATTTAAGGTATCTTAAGATTAATTCACTATTCCGGAGTGTTCGTTGCATTAAACTGGTTATATTTGCGCATCAGTGCGCGTATAACCTTCCAGAAAGCGATTTATAACTTGAAATCGAACAAGAATTGATATGTGCAAACGATACACATATTTATACAAAATCTCAAGTATGAAATATAATATTTCATTAGTTTGGTATTTGTTTGATGGTCGTGGAGGCACGGGTGTCACACGCCCTCACACGTAATAACTGAAAAACGACGCAGCGGAAAAAGAGCCTTAAAAATTTCCTTACTATTAGACACATTTCTTACATGAAGGCTCAAATACGGAATGTCAAACGTTAACCAAAAGAAATATACATTATTCACTTTCAATTAACACTTTAAGGCGTTACATAATTAAAGCTATGTGACCGTTCTTTTCCGTACAATCCTTGCTCTCGACTCGATCTATGTCCGCTTCTCTTCGTTTATGGTGGAAGAAATCCGTGTAGTACCTGTGGACATCACATACAACTTAACCATTAGTCGTCAACAACATCATCCGACATTATTCTCATGTAATTTAATATCAAATACCATTCAACAATATAAACTTTGATTCATTCTACTATCCTCTCGTATTTTCTTATTCCGAGTTCGACTTCGATACCTCATGAACCCGATGTTCTTTTACCTGCATTACATTTCAACTTCAAGACACACCATTAGCAAACGTCAATGCCCAAGCATAATGAAACCATTCCTTCATGCATTTATAACATCTCGCATTCATATATGTATACTAATTCCTACATGCATTCATAGCATATTACAACCATACATGCATACAAGTCACATACACTTATTTGTAAGTTGAGCCTTATCTACAAACATATCAACACAAATCAATGCAATTGCAAACAAACATAATCGACAAACATTCCATTAACGTGATGAACATTTCAGTAACATGATGAACATTCTAGTAACACGAAGAACATTCCATTAACACGATGAACATTCAACAACATAATGAACATTCCATTAACATGATGAACATTCAGCAACATAATGAACATTCCATTAACACGATGAACATTCAGCATCATAATGAACATTCCATTAACACGATGAACATTCAACAACATAATGAACATTCCATTAACACGATGAACATTCAACAACATAATGAATATTCCATTAACACGATGAACATTCAGCAACATAATGAACATTCCATTAACACGATGAACATTCCATTAACACGATGAACATTCAGCAACATAATGAACATTCCATTAACACGGTGAACATTCAACATCATAATGAACATTCAGTAACATCATGAATATTCCATTAACACGATGAACATTCAGCAACATAATGAACATTCCATTAACATGATGAACATTCAACAACATAATGAACGTTCCATTAACACGATGAACATTCAGCAACATAATGAACATTCCATTAACACGATGAACATTCAGCAACATAATGAACATTCCATTAACACGATGAGACTATCATCTTAATTTACATTAAGGATAGACGAAGTTCATATGAACTTACCTTGGTACTTACCCTTACCAGTAATTCTTACATGGTTCCCTATATACAACATACCAAACTTCATTTATAAATAAGAAGTGATTCTGGAAATCACTTACCTTAAATGTCCGTATTCGTATCCGTTTCCTTGCTTCATTTTGACCCTTTAGCCTTCCATGCTTCCATCCATCTTGACATGATCCCTATACTTTCATGTCATGTCATCGCATTCACATTCCTGTTAGTATACATGATTGTATATATTAATGATTATATCAAATTCATATTCCATATTTGACCTTCATTAGTCAATTCTAATAAACATAAGGCATATTCCCACAATCATATGTTTTCAATTCATATAATTCATCACGTCATCACATATAACACACATTGATATAACACGTACCATATGACTTCTTATAATCTTACAATTGTGACAACAAGTTTAACCATGCTTCTTATGCGCAGTTGACTTTCAGAAGTCAACAGTTTATCATATGAACTTTTGACTTAACCTCATACATCCGTGTAATCATAGTAGACTATGCAAATGACATTATATACATTTCCTACTCATGATAACATATGCATTCAACCACATGATCGCCTAGTTATATACACACACCAAACATATTCAATTTCGTCTATACTAGTAATTCTCATAATCCTACAACTATCCCCATGACCCATGCTTTGAAACCCAACATCATTCCAATTTATTCTTTTCTAGGATTCTCATACGCTCCCCATCTACTTCTTAAATCGCAATTAAGACGATCGAACAATCCATACGTGTGCATTACATCATATAAGCATGTAGTACAAGCTCTTAAATCATACTTCTACTAAATCTTACATTGACTACATTCTCACATGGATTTCATAAAGAACATATGTCACATGATATTTTACTATCAAATACATGATTTTCACATTCCACACATATTCATCTTTTACTTACATACAATTTCATCTATTAAGCTCACCTAGACATTTCATCAAACACTTGGTGTGCGTACCACAAATAAAGCACAATGTACAAGTATTTTATGCATAATCTTACTAGTTCATATCAAGATCATCAAATTCCACTAATCTCACATAACTTTCATTCTAAATCAAATTCATTTAGCAATAATCTACAATATCCACTTTTATATAAATCAAAACTATACTCGATTTAGCACATGCAACATCATCATCTTCATAACATTACTCCCACAAGTGGGTTTTCATTAAAACATCAAAATAATCAGAAATTCTAGCATGATTCATGTTTCATGAGATGATTCTAATTCATCATCATTCTAATTTCACATAAACTCACGGATTAAACACAACCTAATTCATCAATGATCATTAAATTATAATTTACAACTTACCACAAGTTTATTAAGGCTAGATGGTGAAGAATCTTCATTCATGCAAGAGATTAGCTTCCAATCTCACCATAAATTTCTTCAATTTGTTGGGTTTTTGGGGAAGAACCCCTTTTTTTCTTCATAAGTGTGTGTATATGTCGACACATATACATACCTCCATATTAATATGCAGAATTTTATTAAGTTTCCAACCTTTCACTTTTGGCCCCTCTACTTTTGAACCCTTGGTTGTTTACAACCAACACCATCATCTTATTTATACTAAATCCTTATTTATTTAACTAAGTTAAATAACTTAGTTAGTACATTTCACACCCCAAATAAGAAAGCATTCTATCAAATTATAAATTCGAGTTTTTGGGGTGTTACACTTGTTGGCGCCAAGGGTTCTCTATCTAAACATTTGAGGTCTTCTAGCCTCGTTAATGAACGTCTGTTGGTGAGCTTTTTCTTCATACTTTGTCCTGCTTCGTTGGTATAGTTGTTTTGATCTTTGTTTGCTTCTTTTCCCTTGTTTGAAACATGGAAGCTCCAAGGCTCCGATTGTGATTCTTCCTGTTCCTGCATCCTCTCGGGTTAAGGATAAGACTCCTGAAGTTAGTGTTGCTCGTGTCAATCCTGCTTTTGACATCTCTCCTCTTCAGGCTACCGGTACCATCAAACCCTCCCATCTTGAGGTCTTTCCTTCCCGGTCCCCTTTGCCTCCTTTGTTCGCCGAGGGTCTTCTGGTTCTGTCTGTTCCTAAATGGAAGATAACTGTCACACCCTGACTTTTGCGGAAGCGTGATTATGTGTGACTTGCTTAATATCATTGCATTCAACCATAAAAAACAACTATATGATAAAACTAAAGATAATCATCCATTAAATAATTTTTAAATATCACAAACAACATTGTTTTAGAAATCCAACACCGACCTTGAATCCACATTACAAACCATGCAAATAGTTTTAGAGTTCCATAAGGACTCAACAAAAGACATTAATGAAAACCAGATCCACAACTAATTCCCTGAAATACATGTAGTTTGAAAACATCAACAAAAGTTGAGCGAGTTCATGTGTTTGTGAGTGTGCACGAATAAACCTTTGAAATCATTGAAAGTATGTATGTATGTTCGTAAACCCTGGTATGAAAGCAAACAAGGAAATAGATCATTAATGGTTTGCAAGGCCATTAATATGTGTGACGTGATGCAGGAAGACTCAAACCTAGCAAATTTTGCACCGGGCTTCCGGCTGTAAGACATAGTCACCTCATGGGCCAAACCCTGGTCCACATGGGCGGGGCTCGCTACACCCAAATAGATCTATCACTCATGTCCCTCGGTCCTACAACGAGGATTAATGGTCTTAAGTGTTGTACCCACCATTCACATGATCTAGCAGTACCTTTCCTTAGCTAACCATACCACATATAAACGTTTGTAAACAGTTGTAACGTGTACTTCACCCCCGAAGTTATAAAACTGAAAATAGTTAAAGAAAAGGGGGACATG
This sequence comes from Helianthus tuberosus, assembly GCA_030545235.1. NCBI lineage: Eukaryota > Viridiplantae > Streptophyta > Magnoliopsida > Asterales > Asteraceae > Helianthus > Helianthus tuberosus. Next base: position 10,807 of record JARYGA010048742.1, read on the forward strand.
AACTCACAACTTTGCATTCTTCGAAACCAACTGTAACTCAAAGCTCCTTCGGGTGTACGCGACTACCTACAACGTACTATGATCTATTAGACGAGCGGGTCGTGCCTTGACTTAGTATTAGTTAGTGTCTTTGAGTTACGTTTCTTTGTGTCTTCAGTATTATTCCAAGTTATATAATTATTTGTTAAAATAATAAATATTTTAACTTAAATTATATTTATTAAATTTGGAATAATAGTTAAAACAATATATATTAACTTGATACTTTTCAAGTATTTATACATAGGGGCGGACCTATAGCTTATTAAGGGGTGGCGTCCGCTACCCCTTGGTCGGAAAAAAATTGGAAAAATTAGTGTAAATTTTGGAAAAATTTGACGTTTTTTCGATTTCGTTACGGCTTATTTATAAAACGTTACCCCTTGGTCGGAATCCTAGATCCGCCACTGTTTATACATGTATTTCCTTCCCAAGGGTGGGTGTATTTGTATTCATACTTGTATATTTTTGCCATGTATTGGGGTCATATTCCGGAGTGTATTTATACGTACGAGAATACATATTTTCTTGTAATCGTTAAGTATTCTTATACTTAATTTTGTATAAATTTTTCTGGAATAATATCTCTAGTAAAAATACATTAATATATATTTCCAAAATATATATTTTAAGAAATATTGCTTAGAAAAATTATTCATAATTTTTCCCTTGGCAAAAATATTTATAAATTTCATACAAGTCTCAAAAATATTATATTTCCAAGTCTAACTTGGAAAATATATAAATCCATTTTTCTTCCAAAATAATATATTTCAAGTTTACTTAAGAAAATACATTTTCTACCAAAAATAGTATATTTCAAGTTTATTTGAGAAAATATATATTTCTTCCAAACATAATATAACTTCTATTAATTCCAAGAAAATATATTTCTATTCACCAAAAAATAATATATTTTCTTCTTGTAAAAAATATGATATAAATTTGTAATAATTGTAAAAATCATATTTTTGTTTCCCTGGTGTCCAAAATATTATTTACCAAAAATATACTTGTGACTAAATTTTCCGGAATATTTTGTGAGTTATATTCCCTTGTTCGGTTCCACCAATAAATTGGGTATTCTTTGTATTTTTATTCCTTGGAATTTTGGTAATATTTTGGATTATAATTTTTGGTATTTTGATGAGTTATATTATTTCAAGTCCTAAAATAATATAACTAATACACATAATATACAAATAATCACACACATGGTGACTTCTAAATATATATTTTTCTAAATACATATTTAGTCAATTTATTTATAAAACCAACCTCCAATATTTATAAATTTTGTAACAAAATTTATGGCAAACTTTATATGAAAATTCATGGTTTAAAAACACACTTGTAAATATTTGTTTAGAAATATTTTTCTAAGTGTTAGATTTTTAGAAAATTTTTGCCATAGTTTCCCCTAAAAATGGAGGTTTCCATGCCTTGAAGGCATATCATTTTCTTTTGTAAATCAACACAATCCATCAACAATAAACAATCTATACTTACCAATTTTGCCAAAATCAAACATAAACTACCACTTCATGAACTTGAAAATTTACAAAAAATTGTTGTAACTTACTAGTGTGTTTAGTAAGTCTAGTTACCCTTTAAAGTGTGGTTGATTCTTTAAAAATATCATTTTTAAGGAAGTTAGTTCTTTACAACTTACAATCACATTTTCTAAAAATGCTTCTTCTTGGATTTTTCTTGTTACATAAGTGTTTCTATACTTTATTAACCACCAAAAATGAGGGTTATTTATTTAAGAACCAAGATTAAGTAAAACTTGTATTTTTAACTTGGTTTCTTGAAAAATCATCTTTGAAATTTTAGATCTACAAGACTTACATCTCATTTTAATCATCATTTTACAAGAAAACAATATATTCCTTCAGGTTCATGTCTTTCATGAGGATGATCTATTAATCTCTAACATTTTCATCATCTCATCTTGCTAGATTATGTTTTTAATCATGATCTAGCAAGATCATATGATGATCTACATCATTTACATAAGTAAACAACAATCAACAAGTATAACAACACATAAACAACATGATTTCTTCATGATTTAAGCTTATGTTAATGTTCCATTCTTTTGATTCTTAGTGTTCTTCAAGATTAACATTATGTATCATTCTTTAACCACTTAAATAAGATGTAAAATGAAGAGAGTAGTGTTCTTACCACTAGCTCAAGTCTAGGGATGATTAAGAGAAGAAAAGAAGAGGATAAAAGCAAATGGTGAAGGTCCTTGAACTTATACAAGATCCTAGCTTCTTTGTGCACCTTCTAACACCCTTGTATATGCTTGGAATGTATGGAAGATGAATGATAATGGTGTTGGTGCTTGTGGTTGTTCTCGGTCATGAACAAGCAAGAGAGGAAGAGAGAACGTGTGTGTGTTGTGATGAATGAGAAATGAAGGTGTCAAGTCTTGATGGTTAACTTATAAATCCATTTCATGAGTTTATCTCTTGGTTATTATGTCCATAAAGCACCAACAAGATCAAATATTAAATTGAAACAAATCACAAGTGTGGCCACATGTATGGGCCGTCCACTAGGTGGGGGGGGGGGGGGATAGGTGTAGGTTGTAACTAAGTTAGATTGTTATGGTTAGAATCCAATTGTATAGTTAGGGATTTAGTTATTAGGTGTTTATATAGTGTGTTATGATGTTCGGGGATCATAACTAGCTTGGTAATGTTAAAATAATGCTGCTAGTGAAAATTTGGTGTTTCGGGTAGTGTCAGGTTGTTCGGTTGGTTACCGGTTCGTTAAGGTGCTAAACTATGCAGTTTAGTGTGCTTTATGTTACCTTTTGTGATAGTTTCTATTCCCGACACTTAGGAAACCATTCAGGACCATTTAACCATATTTCTGCATGACACAAATGTGTTTAAATGTTGAATTTGCCGATTTTCTGCAGAATTCTGCAGTTTATGTGAGTTTTAGGCACTTTCCGGCACTTAAACTATCTCTAGGAAGGAAGTTTTGTGATCCTTACTTTCCTACACACTATACTAGTGTAATACTTGGTTTCTGGCTCATTCTATGTCTCAACACATTGCCTGTCTATGTACTGAACTTCGCCAGCATTTTTCTGATTTGTCTGATAACTGTGCTAACTGTGTTTCGTGCATCATTTGAGTCAATAAAGTTCTCATGCAATAATGCTATGACATTAAGCAATATGTGATGCACATTTATGTATAAAGCAATTATTCAGCAAGCAATTCAAGTTATTAATTGTAACTCAGCACAGTCATTAAGCACTAATCATGGTTTAGTAGTTGTACGGATACCTGAAATTTTGACAGTTGTCACAATAACCACATCCACTGTTGTGGAAACCCTCAAGACTGCTCGAGATTTCTTAGATCATGTTGTTCCTCCACCTCACAAGTTTATGAATTTCGCTTTAAACCCTGATCTCTTTGATGATCAGTACAGCATGTCCCTTTGTGAGGGGTTTTTTAGGGGGGCTGGTATGGTGCAGCAGGTGGATGAGCTGAGGAAGGAAAATAAGGAGTTGAGGACTGAATTGAGGACCTCTCAGACTGTCACTGCTGAGCTTCGGTGCCAGGTAACAGATATTGAGAGAAAACTACTGGAGGAGAAGGTAACACGTCCTTCTCCCCCCTTTTTTTTGTTTAACTTTTTTCCCCTGGACAATCTTTTCTTTTTCAGAATGCTGGAGCCTTGCTAGAGCAGAGGGAGCGAGTCTGGGAGAGAGAGAGAGAGAACGGCTTGGGCTGAGGAGAAAGAGGAACTTGTTGCGGATTTGAAACATCAGAAAGAGCTTGACTCTATATCTCAGGGGGATTTGGATACCATGTATGCTGAATGGGGAATTGCCATGGATGATAACCAAAAGTTGGTTCAAGAGCGCTACTGGCTTATTACTCAGGGATTTGGGTCCTTCCTCACTGCTTTCTCCCAGTCTGAAGAGTTCAAGGGTAGCCTTGAGAGGATTTACAAGGCTTACCGGGATATGGGGTATTAGGCAGGTCTGAAAGATGGGTATGCTTATTCTACCCAAGGGCTGGGGAGGAAAGAGACTCCTCTCTATGATTCGAAGGCCAAGAAACAGCTGTCTAAGCTGGACAAGGAGTTTGGAGAGAAGACCCTTGCCCTGCTTGAGAAGATTCTTGAAAGACCATTGATGTCTATCGATGAGCTCAAGGCTTTGCTTACCCCTGTCGGACCCTCTTCGCCCAAATCTCTGTCCGGTGACGCCTCTCCGTAGTTGTCTTTTCTTTAAAAAACAATGGTTATTCGATATGGTTGTAACTTGATACTTATCACTATGCACCTTAGACACTGCTATTTTTTTTCTTTTGGGAAGGCTTTTATGTTAGGGCCTTCCCAGTATCTTAATCGTGCCAGGCTTTTGTACTTAGCTTATGACCTTATAATCCTCGGTGTATTTCACTTTTTAGTCTCATTGCCTTGTTGTTTGCAGGTGTCATGATCCGTTGTTGGTAGCTCAGTATCTGTTCGTCTTCATACCTTTTCCTTGGATCATTTGTCTTCTTTCGTGACCTGCTGGAGCATGGAAGTTGGTTTGGAGTTTGTCCACAAGCGTCTGTGTGTGTCTCGATGCCCCTGGGTTGCAGCTTGTTTGTAAACGTTCTTGTTCTAGTGTGTCTTGTATACTTGATTTGTAGTTTGTTTACAAACTTTTTAGTGTGTTTATGTATACTTGTTTTGTAGTTCATTTACAAATGTTTTAGTGTGTTCTTGTACACTTGTTTTGTAGTTCATTTACAAATTAGGATCGTTTGTGAGGGAGTGATCCTTAGACAAGTTTATAATTAGTGATTAAGTTTTCTAACTATTTTCCTATTTTCCCTAGGCTGGGTTGGTCCCATTTTGCCCCACAGCCGGGCATTTAATGTGTTTGGTACACTAACTTACACGTGTGTATGTTGTTATTGGGTTTGCAGTTTTTTATACACGTCTGCCTTAATGCATTACCCGCAATTGTCAAAAGAAACAAGGAGATTGTTCATTGCCATATGTGTTGAAGGGCCTAGGCCTCCAGTACATGATTTTACAAAAGGCGCTTTTTAGGGACAAGCCTTATCTAATGGCTGATTTTACAAAAGTGGCATATGAGCTGTCTTTACTATTCCCTGCCTGGAAATAAACTTATGTTTCGTACATAGTATTTCCGAAGCTACATGATGTTCCAGGTCCTTGGAACCTCCTTCCCCTGGAGTGTCTCTAGCTTGCAAGCTCCTTTGCCATTAGCCCAAACGACTCAGTAGGGCCCATCCCATTTGGGTCCCAGTTTACCTGTGCTTTCCTTTAGGCTGGCCTCATTGGCCCTTAGGACCAGATCCCCGGGTACCAGGTTGAGCTTCTTCATCCTAGAGTTGTAGTAGCATTCCAACTGTTTCTTGTATTTGGCTTCTCTCACCGTCGCTATCTCCCTCCTTTCCTCAAGGATGTTAAGGTTCACAAGGAGGTCCTGCTCATTTTCAGCTTCCCGCAACTTCATCCTTGCTGTGGGTGATCCGATCTCGGCGGGGATGACGGCTTCGGTCCCATAGGTAAGGCTGAAGGGGGTTTCCCCGTTGTAGACCTTGGGGGTAGTCCTGTAAGCCCATAGGACGAAGGGCAACTCCTCTAACCATCCCTTCTATTTTTGACCCAGCCTTCCTTTCATTCCCCTGATTACACTTTGATTTGCCCTTTCCACCAAACCATTACTCTGGGCATGGGTGACTGAGGTAAAAACTTGGCGGATGTGCATTTGCTCACACCATGGTTTGAAGGGTTTCCCCACGAATTGTACCCCGTTCTCACTTACTAATTCCACTAGTATCCCAAATCTACATACGGTGTTGTATATGACAAACCGCTTCATCTGTTCCCCCATGATCCTCGCCAGGGGCCTTGCTTCAATCCATTTGGTGAATGGCAACCACCACGAACTTGACCCCTCCTGGACCCTCTGGGAATGGCCCAATGATGTCTATGGCCCACTTCTGGAATGGCCAAGACGTTGAAACTGGTATCATGGGGTGTTTATGGTGGTGTGTCATGGGAGCATGGACCTGGCAGTTATCATATTTCTTAATTTCTTCCGATGCTGTCTCATACATTTTGTGCCAATAAAACCCTGCGTTCATTGCCTTGGCTACCACTGTTTTTGGTCTTGAGTGCATGCCGCAAACTCTTTCATGTATCTCCCGTATTACGTTCTTGGCTTCCTCTTCATCAATGCACTTTAAGGACGGGCCTAAGTATGACGTTCGGTAGAGTTCCCCATCTATCAATTAATATTGTAGAGCCCTCACCCTCACCTTGTGGGTCACCCATTCCCCTTCTGGAAGCGTCCCGTCCCTGAGTAAGTTCAGGATGGGTGGTATCCAGGTCTCTTGAGTGTTGTCAATCGTTGATACCTCCTCCGTCGCGATGGAGGGGGAAGTCAGGACCTCTACTTTTACTTCCCTGGCTAGGTGTTCGAAGGCCACGGAGGCTAGCTTGCTTTGGGTGTCAGACTTTCTGTTCTTCCCTCGGGGAATGTACTTGGGTTTGAAGGTGTTGAAGGTGTTAGCCAACCTTTTTACTCTGTTTACATACTGGGCCATGGAGCTGTCCTTCGTTTCATATTCCCCGTGATACTTTTTGACTACTAACTGAGAGTCGGTAATGGCCTCAACATGCTTTGCCTTCATCCTTTTTGCTAGCCTCAGTACTGCTAGAAGTGCTTCATATTCTTATGTGTTGTTGGTGTTCTCAAAGTCCTGCCTAATGGCGTATATTAGTTCGACTCCCTCGGGGCTGATCAGCGTGATCCCTGCCCCGTTTCCTTCTTCACTTGAAGCCCCGTCTGTGAACAGCTTCCATATTGCTTCGTCCTCTATCTTTTTCTCCTCCTCTTCAAAGTTCTTCCATTTGAGGAGTTCCCTTTCTTCTTCCTCAGGGACTTCTGCTAAGAAATCCGCCAGTACTTGTCCTTTTGTTGCAGTCCTTGCCCTGTACTCTAGGGCGTGCTCCCCGAGCTCAACGACCCACTTGGCCAACCGACCACAGAGTTTCGGTCTCCTTAGTACCTTTTGGGGTTGTTGGTCCATCAACAGTATGATCTTGTGGGCTTGGAAGTATCTTCGGAGCCTCCGGGAAGCGAAGACAAGTGCCAGGGTCAGCTTCTCCAGTGGCATGTAACGTTCTTCCGGACCTTTGAGGGTCCTGCTATTGAAATATATAGGAATTTCCTTCTCCTCCCTTTCTACCATCATCACCGTACTGATCGTCATCTTGGATGCAGACAAGTACAAGAGTAGTTCCTCCCCCGGAACATGAGTGGCTAGGGTCGGGAGCTGGCAGATGTGGTCCTTCATTTCACGAAAGGCTGCCTCGGCTTCCGGGGTCCACTTGAACCTGTTTGTCTGGAGGCAATCCTTCAGGACCTTCATGAAGGGTAAAGTTTTGTCCGCCACTTTGGATAAGAAGCAGTTAAGGGCTATTAGCCTCCCGTTCAGCTGTTGAACATCCTTCAAGGACCTGGGGGACCGCATTTCAGCTCTTGCTTGGGTCTTTTCTGGGTTTGCCTTGATTCCTCCGTTGGTAATGACTACTTCTAAAAACTTTCATTCTTCCACTCCGAAGTAGCACTTCCTGGGGTTCAACTTCATATTCACATCCTGCATGGTCCGGACAGTTTCAGCTATGTCTTCCAAAATGGCCGTCTCTGTGAGGCTTTTTATGACAATGTCGTCAACATACACCTCCAGATTTCTTCCACGTTGCTCTCTAAAAAGAGTGTTCATGAACCTTTGATATGTGGCCCCCGCGATTTTTAGTCCAAAGGGCATCTTAGTGTAACAAAAGGTGCCTTCATCCATTATGAATGCGGTTTTCTCCTCGTCCTCTAATGACATTTGAATCTGGTGGTATCCATTATACGCGCCGAGTAAACATTTCAACGGATATTGAGCCAGGGAGTCTACCTGGACGTCTATCTCCGGAAGGGGATAGCAGTCCTTGGGGCATGCTTTGTTCAAATCTTGGTAGTCTATGCACATCCTCCATCCCCCGTCCTTCTTTTTAACCATAACGGGGTTAGCAATCCAGGAGGGGTACTTGACTTCTCTAACTATCCCAGCCCTGAGTACCTTCCTTGTCTCCTCACATGCGGCCCTTCTTTTTCTTGGGCCCATACTCCATTTCTTCTGCTTGACCGGCCGTATCCAGCTATGGGTATTGAGCTTATGCTCAGTTAAACTCCTTGGGATTCCAGTCATATCTCCGTTTTGGAATGAGAAAATATCTATGTTAAGGAGGAGCAGCTCCTTGAGAGCGCTTTTGCATTTGTCACTCAGGTGGCTTCCTATTTTATCGTTTGCTCCAAAAACCCGTCACAGAGGGCCCATTATTCAATTCCTTCCTTTTGGAGGCTCTCTCCCACTTCCTCTTCTGAGACTGAAGACACCACCTCATACGAATACTTCATCTAGGCTAGACCCATGGGGTCTGGAACACCAATGCTCCACGGGGGATCGAGGCCTGAGCTTGTAAGTCCCCGATGCCTGGCCTGCCTAAGATAGCGTTGTATTTGGAAGGTGCCCGGACTACGGTGAAGGTGAGGGTATTGGTCCGGACTCGGTCTCCAACCCCGACCATAAATGGGAGCCTAATCTTCCCCAGGGGGTGGGATATACTGTTGTTGAAACCTACCAGGGGGATCGAGTCCTCCTCCAACCTGTCCCTTACATATCTATCAAACCTTCGGAAACAATGCTCATAGATTACCTCTACTCCACTTCCTCCATCCACATGTATCCGGGCCACCTTGTGACCAGCTATGACTGCTGAGATATTGAGAGGTAGCCTCTGTACCTCATGGTCTTCTAGACGTGGCATTAGTATGGGAGCCCTCATGTAGTCCGGGGGGCCCAATACCCTAGCCTTGACGCTTCTAGTAGGGTCGTATTTATCCTTCCTCCTGATCATATCAACATACCCTCTCTCTTGTTCCCCTCCTTTTGTATCCCTTCCTCTCTCCTTGATTTCCTTGACCAAATGTGCCAGTTTGCCCGTTTTTACCGTCTCTTCTATTTCTCTCTTCAAGTACATGCAGTCGTCAGTCTTGTGGCCATAACCCTTATGGAAGTCACAATATTCGTTTGGCTGGGCTTTTGGTCCTGGCTTAATTGGGGGGGGGGGGGCTTAGGGAAGGAGTTCTTGACAATTTCTATAGCCAATATCTCACTTGGGGTTTTGATGAGAGGGGTGAAACTGTCGGAATAGGGTGCAAGTCCCCTACCTCAAGATCTATAGGGGGAATACATTGGCTTCACCCTGTCATGTTGTATCTTATCGAAAGTAGGTTTCTAGGAGTAGGGGGTACCTTTTTCCTAGGGTTTTGGTGCAGGGTTGACTCTCCGGGTCGGGACATCCATTTCCTTGGCCTTGCTAACCGTGTCTTTTCCTCTGACAAAAGCTCTGACTCGATCCATGAGGTTGTCAAATGTAGGCGGAAACTCATCCCCTAGCTTTTCACATAACTGGGTGTCCCTTAACCTGTTGATGAAGTTGCTGATCTTCATTACCTCAGAGACATCTTTGATGTTCATGCTTTCTTTAGCGAACCTTTCTATATACTGGTCTACTCGTTCATTGTCCCATTGTCGTATGTCATGATCTCATTGGGGTTCTTGATCACCTTTCTTTGTTGGCTGAAAATTCTCAAGAACTTCTCGCTCAGTTCCTCATAACTTTCTATGCCCCCAAGGGGAAGGCCGTCAAACATGAGCCTGGCTCCCTCCGTTAGCGTTTGGGCAAACATATGGCACCAGGTGGGCATCGGCCATCACCCCACCTGTCCTGCACCCTTGAAGGCATGTAAATGGTCCTCTGGGTCTTTTGTCCCGTCATATCTGTAGAAATTTATAGGCAGCTTAAGTTTTGGAGGCATGGGTGCCTCGGCTATCCTCTTAGTGAACTTTGAGATCTCAGCCAGGTCTCGGGGCAAGTAGGGTTGGTCTAACCCGCTATCATCTTGACTTTCCTTTCCCTTTCCTTTCTACCCTTTTCCTCTTATCAACTCTTCCATTTCTTCTGGCGTCATTGTAGGTCCCTCTCCCGTATGGATCGTAACAAAACTGACAATCTACCAAGGGTGCGGAATCCCCTTGATAAACCTAGCAAACAGAAACAAGAACACAACACGATTTACCAACCGATCTTCTATGATTATCCAACGAAAACGTTTACAATCACTCAAGATCTTCACGAACTCACAGCCAATATTCTGTGTATTCTAACTCTCTCACAAGTTTTCTAAAAGTCTCCAAAAGTCTACCAAAAGTCTAACCCTAAACATGTAGCAAGATGTTGTTTATATACCACAACCTCCCATACACGAATTGGGCTCTGGCCTGTATACACTTACATAATAAATTCGGACCTAATAAACTAGATACTAACTTGGACTTGATTGGGCTTCTATAACTCAAATTCCTTAAGTCTTCATAAGTCTTCGCGGCCAAAACTCGTTTAATATCCAAAGACCAATCCAACGCTGTTGTCACATAAAATGCACCAACAAACTCCCCCTTGACAATAGCTTGCAAAGGAAACTTTAGTCTTCAGAATATCACAGTCTTTGGTCTTTGGATAGCGTCAGCTTCAACATGAATTCTGTCAGCAACAGACTCCCCCTAAGCTGATGTATCCAATCACCAAATCTTCCAAGTTGTGATTCAGCATTCTCAATAAGTCTTCACAGCATCCACTCTGCATTGTAGAAGGAGGATTCTACCAAGCAGCAACAAACTCCTCATATCTTCAAAGCAACTTCTCATCAACAAACTGCTTCAATCTGTATACTATAAAACAAACATCTCGAGAAACCATAAGAATTTTTCAACATAGTTAAAGAATTATTATTATTCAAGAGATAGTTAAACTGGATAACAGATTAAGCATTTTCAATTTAAGCACCAACACGCAACAATTTTTAATCAAACACCTTATAACCTGCATCATTTCAAATTTTGAACCCACTTTCTAACACAGTCTCCCCCTATCAGTAACAATTCCTCCAAGAATAACAGTTTTTCGTACGTTAAGAATTTTAACAGAAAAAGACACTATTTTTGGAATTTTGTATTTTCTGAAAGCAAATAAATACTAAAAACAATAAACACTCTATTTTTGTGAGAATCACCGGTAAGAAGATCATATCAGCACAACCAAAACTGTTTTCACACTATTAGATAATTCTTTATTTAATTTTCCGTGAAAAGCAGTTCAAGACGATTACCAGTATGTTTGTCCACCTAAACAAAATGCATGAACATTTCAAGTACCATTACCATATGATACGTTAAGGTAATTTTTTTATTATTACTGAAATACTAGTGTGTCCCACTTCAGGATATACCCCCACGATCAAGGTATGCACAAAGATTCATCGTAGTAGGTGAGTATACTGAATTCATCCTTTAAGATATCCTGACAGTGCCTAGGTCTGCATATAATCTGTTTTATCATGTTCTAATTGCTTAACAATGAACACCCAAATAAATACTAATCAAATCCTGGAAATATAAACAACACACTCTATCATGCAAGTATCTTCCCTACCACATATTTCACAAGTCCAATCCAGATTTCTGAAATCTTAACTGGGAATAGGTTGAGAAAAGAACAGAATAGATCTTTAGCAGAGATGGTATAATATACAGATCAAATGAGTTTTTACTCAGTTTGATATAGATTTATTGGGTTTCATTTGGGCACTAGAGGGCCTCTTTCGGGTGTACTAGATCTATAGCGCGACAACGTACAGCTAGGTCAGCATGTATCTGGATGCAGCAAAAGCTGTCGTTGCCTAGCACCTCCAGGTCAGCATATATCTGGATGCAGCAGAGGAGGTACACGATTTTTTTCAGAGAAGATTTCAGAATCAGATCAAAATTGTGTGTATCGGGACAACATACAGACATTCAAATAGAAATGAGCTAATTCCAAGTGACTTTCTTTCCTGGGGTCATGTACAATTCTTAATTCTGAACAGAATGACAGCCAAGATATCCCCAGATGAAATAACAGTATAAAGACCCAAAACTTCAGATTTTGGCAATCTATCAACGCAAGATTTAAGGTCATTAAACCATACACCACTGATGTGTTCCCCACTCATACACAGTGCGTTTATGTTTATATCACTTTGGTAAGTTGATTATTTCATGCTTTTGCCTACTGGTACATCATATGATGAAGCTGCTATCACACTTAAGCAATTTAATTTCATTTTCAGTGTGACAGTCTAACTTGCTGATGTACTATCATATCTCCTTTTTCACACAGTGATAACTCATTTTTCAAATTTTCATTTTTTTTTATGTTTTTGATTTTTCAATGTTTTTGTATTTTTGATTTTTAAGAAAAGCAGTAAACTATTTACAAAATTCTTATGAAAAACCAGTTATTCAGGATTCCTCATCCCGTTGAGTTCGACTAAGTGTTCAAAGCGAGCCCTGTCAAATGCTTTAGTATAAAGATCTGCCAGGTTATCTAGTGTGTCGACTCAGCACTTTGAACTTCAATTTAAATCAATCAATATATATATAACAACAATCTTACATCCCCCTTCCTGTGCCTAGAGCAGCCACTATCAACATAAGTTGATAATCCTCCTTAGCAGCTCCTGCACGCACCAACTAAGAAATTAGTTAGATTGGGGGACCCAAGCCTTAATGGTCTTGGGTCTTCCAGATTCATCAACTACAGGAACATCCATCCAGTATCCATCACTCCTAGCTGGAGTCTTGGATCTCTGGTCCTGAGGGTTCCTATATGTATTTGGACTATTTGACCTTTGAAAATTTTGATTTTGAAACCTTGAATTTTGATTCCAAGAAGCATTATTGTTGTAATTTCTAAAGCCATTGTTATAAAAATTTCGACCACCATTATTCTGGTATCGATTTTGATATTGACCTTGACTTCTGAAGTTATTAGCATTATAATTGTTCATTCTTGGTGAACTGCTTCTAGGTCTCTCAAATCTGCCTTGTGGAGATCTAGGCTGAAATCTTGGTTGATTTCTTTGAAAACGTGGAACTTGTGGAGTTCCTTTTTCAGCCTTATCTACACCAACAGCAACATTCTCTGGTTGCTTAGGAGCAGATTTCTTTGGAGAATTTGCAACTTTCTCCTGTTTATCACCACTATTCTCTGGTGACTTCTCTCTCTTCCTCTCACTCACTTGTGCTTCACTCTTTTTGTTAGGACAGCAGCTAGCTACATGTCCCTTGGTGTGACATTTGAAGCACGATCTCTTATTCGAAGACTTCTTTTCTGAAGCCTTTGAACTAGATTCGGGTTTTTCTTCTGATGATGCCTTAGAAGGATTTGGTGTAGTTTGCTTAGTTTCAGAATTTTCTATGTTTTTGTTTTTAGCAAACTCTATATTAGATTCATTTTCAATAACAGCGGTTTCGTTTTTCATGTCACTTCCTTGAACAAAATTAACCTTTTTAACAAAAGTTGGATTGTTATTTTTAGGATGTGATGTATTCTTTTTCAAAACAGGTTTGCTGTTATTATCCTTCTTAGCATCAGCATTCTCAAACACATTTCCTTGACGTGACGTGGAACTACTTGGTGATGTTGACCCAAAGTCCATGAGGTCATCTTCATCAGGCAAGAAAGAATAGTCATGACTAAGAGGAGGTGGGACTTCATTAAATCCCTTGAATCCCACACTGGTCTTGTCATTACTCTTCTTTAACCCACCCATCATGTGTTTCATAACAAAAGTAGAATCTCTGAATTGACCTAACTTCTTTTCAAGTTCAACAATTTTAAGTTGTGCATCTGACAACTCTTTGTTTTTATCAGAAATCTCTTTTGTTTTCTCAGCCATCATGTCATGAGCTAAGTCTATGACTTGAAGTTTTTCATTTAATTTGCAGGTTAAAGCTTCAATTTCAGCTTCATAGCCTTTTATCTTTTTCAAATATGATGACTCGTTCCTTTTAGCAAAGAAATTTGATTCCTTTACGTTAGACATTTCGCTCATAAGACTTTTGTTTTGAGTTGACAATTTGTCAACTTCACCCTGTAGTTCACGACACTTTAAACAAACAGAAGTGGCAGAGTTACTTACCTCTCCTGTAGATTTGTCTGAGTTGGCCATGAGAGCAGCAAGTTGAGCTTTCATTCTTTTGATGATTTCATCTTTCTCATTAGCTTCCATTTCATGCTCAGACTGTGGCTTTTTCTCTTCAGCATCTGCTGTCTGATCAGCCTTATCTTCCTCAGCTTCACTCTTCTTCTCAACTTTAGCCTCATCTACTGTAGCTTCACCATCATCAATTTGCACAATCTCTGCCATGAATGCCTGAGTGACATTCTCATCATTTTCCAAGTGAATACTCCAGTCATATGAACCCTCTCTTGCAGTAGAGATCAATGCTCTTGAGTTAGAGTTGTTTGATGAATTTCTATTGTTTGAACTCTGACTCGAAGTCTCATGCTTTTGTTTCTGACATTCCCTAGCGAAATGACCATAACTTTGGCAATTAAAGCATCTGACTTTGGTCTTGTCAAATCCAACACTCTTCCCTACAAACTTTCTTCCAGTTCTGTTCATGAACCTCTTCACACGTCTTGATATCATGGCCATCTGCCATTGCAAATCCATCTCTTCTAGATCATCAGGGTCAATCTGATCATAATCTTCATCTAAAGTGGCAGGATCAGATATCTTCCCCTGAATATAGTTCTCATAAGAGGCAACAAACGAAGCAAGTAGAGCAAGATGTTCTTCAGCAGACTTCACACTCATTGGCATCGACTTTGTACTACTACTTTGTTTAGCAGCTGATGATCTCTTAACTCCTGTTGATCCTCCTGAAGCAGCAACAAAACACACATCACCATCCTCATTTACTGTGACCTGCTCATTATCACATGAAAGAAACGCAGTAGCAGAGTCGCTAGAAGCATCATGAGACGAAGAAGATGTAAGCCCATTGTAGATCCCTGGATCTTGAACCTGATCATATCCAGTGTCCTTCTTTTTCATGCTGAGCTCATAAGCTCTTAGCTTTCCAACTACTTCTTCCAGTTCCTTTGTTTCATAATCTGCTTCTCCCTTGATCATGAGAGTGTAGATATCCCACTTAGTAGGTAGAGCATCAAGCAGTTTGTCATTTTTCTCTATGTCAGAATAGCAATCTATGTCATAATTGTCCAATTCTGACATCAGATGATAGTATCGAGTGATGATGTCTTCAAGTGACTCATTTTTCATAAACTTGAACACAGCAAACTGCTTCTTGAGTAGATCAACTTTGTTCTTCTTGACATCAGGATTTCCCTCATATCTCTTCTCTAACGTATCCCACATTTCCTTTGAAGTAGTATACTTCTTAAAGGTATGTTTGATGCTATCAGGTAGGGACATCTTGATAGCAGCCAATGCTTTCTTTTCAGCCTCATACATCCTTTTATCATTATCTTGCATGTTCACATAGGGTGTGACACGCGGTCTGCCTTCAAAGTCATGTGTAGGGTTTGTGTACCCATCTTCAATACAAATCCACATGCGTGTGTCCTGATATTCAATGAAAGATTGAAACCTATCCTTCCATGTCAAGTAATTCTCCACCTTCATCATCTTAGGTGGTTTGTTCGTTGTGCCTACCTCATGTTCCATCCTTAAGAGTTCGTTTAATTTAGACATGTTCGACATTTTAAGTTAATCAGACTGTTAAAAACCGTACAATTTTAGTCCGAAACCTGTTCTTACCAAATTATACCGTTAGATTCGTCTCGAGATTACGATTCCAATGATATATAATGTCTAAAACCGTTTTCGGGATTTTCCAGAGTCTTTTTTTTTTTTTTTTTTGGGTCCTAAAAATCCGAGAAGTCCAACGGTGCAAACGGTTTGTCCAGATGAGTTACGGATAATTCTCTAAACACGAAACAGTGAAATTTTTCCTACGATTGCCTAGAAAAATTCCACCACTTTCACTCGTGCAACTACTCAGTCCAGTCGAGACCACAGTTGCGAGTCGAGACCACGGTTGCGAGTCGAGACCACGGTTGCGAGTCGAATCAGCACAAGTCGAGACCACAGTTGCGAGTCGAGACCACGGTTGCGAGTCAAATCAGCACAAGTCGAGACCACGGTTGCGAGTCGAGACCACGGTTGCGAGTCGAGACCACGGTTGCGAGTCAAATCAGCACAAGTCGAGACCACAGTTGCGAGTCGAGACCACGGTTGCGAGTCAAATCAGCACAAGCCGAAACTACGGTTGCGAGTCGAGACCACGGTTGCGAGTGAGCAGTACCTTGTCGAGACCAGCAATCTTCCAGTAATAAATACCGAAAAATCAGCACCTTTTACACCGTAGAATCTTCTGATTGATAACCTTCCAACTAAAACTCCAAAAAATCAGCAAACAACTTCCAAATAACACCAAAACCGATCAAAATCACGAAAATTTTGACTGTTCTTCGATGTTCTTCCTTGTTCTTCACACAAAATCCGAAAATCTTCAAACGAACAAAATCCTTGAATCTGTAATATCAGTTTTGAACCACGCACAAGAGCAAAAGCTCTGATACCAATTGTAGGTCCCTCTCCCGTATGGATCGTAACAAAAATGACAATCTACCAAGGGTGCGGAATCCCCTTGATAAACCTAGCAAACAGAAACAAGAACACAACACGATTTACCAACCGATCTTCTATGATTATCCAACGAAAACGTTTACAATCACTCAAGATCTTCACGAACTCACAGCCAATATTCTGTGTATTCTAACTCTCTCACAAGTTTTCTAAAAGTCTCCAAAAGTCTACCAAAAGTCTAACCCTAAACATGTAGCAAGATGTTGTTTATATACCACAACCTCCCATACACGAATTGGGCTCTGGCCTGTATACACTTACATAATAAATTCGGACCTAATAAACTAGATACTAACTTGGACTTGATTGGGCTTCTATAACTCAAATTCCTTAAGTCTTCATAAGTCTTCGCGGCCCAAACTCGTTTAATATCCAAAGACCAATCCAACGCTGTTGTCACATAAAATGCACCAACAAACTCCCCCTTGACAATAGCTTGCAAAGGAAACTTTAGTCTTCAGAATATCACAGTCTTTGGTCTTTGGATAGCGTCAGCTTCAACATGAATTCTGTCAGCAACAGACTCCCCCTAAGCTGATGTATCCAATCACCAAATCTTCCAAGTTGTGATTCAGCATTCTCAATAAGTCTTCATAGCATCCACTCTGCATTGTAGAAGGAGGATTCTACCAAGCAGCAACAAACTCCTCATATCTTCAAAGCAACTTCTCATCAACAAACTGCTTCAATCTGTATACTATAAAACAAACATCTCGAGAAACCATAAGAATTTTTCAACATAGTTAAAGAATTATTATTATTCAAGAGATAGTTAAACTGGATAACAGATTAAGCATTTTCAATTTAAGCACCAACACGCAACAATTTTTAATCAAACACCTTATAACCTGCATCATTTCAAATTTTGAACCCACTTTCTAACACAGTCTCCCCCTATCAGTAACAATTCCTCCAAGAATAACAGTTTTTCGTACGTTAAGAATTTTAACAGAAAAAGACACTATTTTTGGAATTTTGTATTTTCTGAAAGCAAATAAATACTAAAAACAATAAACACTCTATTTTTGTGAGAATCACCGGTAAGAAGATCATATCAGCACAACCAAAACTGTTTTCACACTATTAGATAATTCTTTATTTAATTTTCCGTGAAAAGCAGTTCAAGACGATTACCAGTATGTTTGTCCACCTAAACAAAATGCATGAACATTTCAAGTACCATTACCATATGATACGTTAAGGTAATTTTTTTATTATTACTGAAATACTAGTGTGTCCCACTTCAGGATATACCCCCACGATCAAGGTATGCACAAAGATTCATCGTAGTAGGTGAGTATACTGAATTCATCCTTTAAGATATCCTGACAGTGCCTAGGTCTGCATATAATCTGTTTTATCATGTTCTAATTGCTTAACAATGAACACCCAAATAAATACTAATCAAATCCTGGAAATATAAACAACACACTCTATCATGCAAGTATCTTCCCTACCACATATTTCACAAGTCCAATCCAGATTTCTGAAATCTTAACTGGGAATAGGTTGAGAAAAGAACAGAATAGATCTTTAGCAGAGATGGTATAATATACAGATCAAATGAGTTTTTACTCAGTTTGATATAGATTTATTGGGTTTCATTTGGGCACTAGAGGGCCTCTTTCGGGTGTACTAGATCTATAGCGCGACAACGTACAGCTAGGTCAGCATGTATCTGGATGCAGCAAAAGCTGTCGTTGCCTAGCACCTCCAGGTCAGCATATATCTGGATGCAGCAGAGGAGGTACACGATTTTTTTCAGAGAAGATTTCAGAATCAGATCAAAATTGTGTGTATCGGGACAACATACAGACATTCAAATAGAAATGAGCTAATTCCAAGTGACTTTCTTTCCTGGGGTCATGTACAATTCTTAATTCTGAACAGAATGACAGCCAAGATATCCCCAGATGAAATAACAGTATAAAGACCCAAAACTTCAGATTTTGGCAATCTATCAACGCAAGATTTAAGGTCATTAAACCATACACCACTGATGTGTTCCCCACTCATACACAGTGCGTTTATGTTTATATCACTTTGGTAAGTTGATTATTTCATGCTTTTGCCTACTGGTACATCATATGATGAAGCTGCTATCACACTTAAGCAATTTAATTTCATTTTCAGTGTGACAGTCTAACTTGCTGATGTACTATCATATCTCCTTTTTCACACAGTGATAACTCATTTTTCAAATTTTCATTTTTTTTTATGTTTTTGATTTTTCAATGTTTTTGTATTTTTGATTTTTAAGAAAAGCAGTAAACTATTTACAAAATTCTTATGAAAAACCAGTTATTCAGGATTCCTCATCCCGTTGAGTTCGACTAAGTGTTCAAAGCGAGCCCTGTCAAATGCTTTAGTATAAAGATCTGCCAGGTTATCTAGTGTGTCGACTCAGCACTTTGAACTTCAATTTAAATCAATCAATATATATATAACAACAATCTTACATCCCCCTTCCTGTGCCTAGAGCAGCCACTATCAACATAAGTTGATAATCCTCCTTAGCAGCTCCTGCACGCACCAACTAAGAAATTAGTTAGATTGGGGGACCCCAAGGGGAAGGCCGTCAAACATGAGCCTGGCTCCCTCCGTTAGCGTTTGGGCAAACATATGGCACCAGGTGGGCATCGGCCATCACCCCACCTGTCCTGCACCCTTGAAGGCATGTAAATGGTCCTCTGGGTCTTTTGTCCCGTCATATCTGTAGAAATTTATAGGCAGCTTAAGTTTTGGAGGCATGGGTGCCTCGGCTATCCTCTTAGTGAACTTTGAGATCTCAGCCAGGTCTCGGGGCAAGTAGGGTTGGTCTAACCCGCTATCATCTTGACTTTCCTTTCCCTTTCCTTTCTACCCTTTTCCTCTTATCAACTCTTCCATTTCTTCTGGCGTCATTGTAGGTCCCTCTCCCGTATGGATCGTAACAAAACTGACAATCTACCAAGGGTGCGGAATCCCCTTGATAAACCTAGCAAACAGAAACAAGAACACAACACGATTTACCAACCGATCTTCTATGATTATCCAACGAAAACGTTTACAATCACTCAAGATCTTCACGAACTCACAGCCAATATTCTGTGTATTCTAACTCTCTCACAAGTTTTCTAAAAGTCTCCAAAAGTCTACCAAAAGTCTAACCCTAAACATGTAGCAAGATGTTGTTTATATACCACAACCTCCCATACACGAATTGGGCTCTGGCCCGTATACACTTACATAATAAATTCGGACCTAATAAACTAGATACTAACTTGGACTTGATTGGGCTTCTATAACTCAAATTCCTTAAGTCTTCATAAGTCTTCGCGGCCCAAACTCGTTTAATATCCAAAGACCAATCCAACGCTGTTGTCACATAAAATGCACCAACAGTCATTTGTCACAGGGCCGTTATGAAACTCTCCAAAGAGTCAGAGTTGTTACCTTTGTTCTGTAGGCTAGCATCTCCTTTACTTTATGAAGTGTCGAAGAAGAGCCTGGCTTTGAGACTATCTAGTTTTCTTGCCTTTCCAGCTCTTCAAGCTGTTTTTTAAGCTCTTCTTTGTACATGGCCATGAAATCAGGAGTGATTGTGCTTCTCTTCTACAAGGCTCCCACTCTGTTTTCATTCTCTTCTTCGTGTGTGATGTCCTCTCTTATAACCGCGTCGTTGGTGCCTTGCACCGTTTTAAGGGTCTGGGAGCTGGGAGATGGTGTAGCCATGTTGTTTCTATCAGACAGTGACTTCTTACAGCATCGTTGAGGTTCTGAGTGGGATTACCAGATGGATGGTCCCATGGATGGCGCCAATGTCGAGCCCTCGAGTAACTGATGACGGTCAAAGAGTCTCGTTGACGTTGTAAGATTCCTGTCTTTTCGTCCTACAAGAAAGATAACTGTTAGCCTCGTCACGGAGGACCTTGGGGGGGGGGATCCGTGACCAAGCTCCGGCATGAGAATAAGTAACCTTGCCGTAGATAATGAGAAGTTTATTCTGACGAGTATCATCACCAGAATATTCTCCTTAGTGTGAATTCTAGGGTGTGTGTGTGAGTAAATTTAAGTGAGTAAATGTTATACGAGGTTGTCGGAGTAAATGAGGCCACAGTGTATTTAGTGAGAGTCAATCTCCCCTTCTTTTGGTGAACTTACCTTCCTTATATAAAGGAGGTCGCTTATCTTCCTTGGGAACCATAGCCGGATTATCTAACGGCTTTCTGTTATCTTTGGGGAACTCAGACACGTGTCTGAGTCCCAACGGTAAGATCAGGAGCTTCATTAAATGAGGCCAGCTTGCAATACTCCCTTTTCCGATAACTTTCTCTTCTACATCAGTCATGCATTTAATGTGCTCTGTGGTTCCTTGGATTCTCTTCAATCTCCCGCTCATTTTACGTATGTATGGCCCTTTTGAGAGAAAACAAAAGGAAATGGCTTATTAACGGGTCCAAACAACGGAATACCAAGACGGGTTATGTTGGGCTACCAACTAGGCCCGTCGTCACCGTGGTAAAAAATGATTAGTAATAAGCAAGGTTGGAGAACTCGCTAGTAGCTCGTTGGCCGATGAGGTGAGGCCTATCGACTACTCGGGATTAATCGAGATTAATCGAATCGGGTTTTTTATATGTTATTTTCAGTTTTAAGTATACATATACACATTTTTATGGGTAAATATTTTAAGTAGCTAGGTTTTAACTCTTGCTCAATTCATTTTTTAATTATACAAGATTAATTGTTGGAAGTCACATGGTTTGATTGGAAACTGTCTGGAATTTAGAGGTTTTGGCCGGAATGTACAGGTTTTTTCCCGAACTCTGGCCGGAATCATCGATTTTTAGCTGGTCGACTAGGCCCGATTAACGATTAATGGACTGATTAACAAAAAATTACTCGGTCACTGGCCGACTATCAATTAATCGCCGACTAGTCGCAATTTTTAGAACATTGGTAGTAAGTCACCACTATGGTATATTAACGTAACTCAGTTGTAGTTATGCTCAATAGTAACCATAACCATGTTCAATGGTAAATATAAAAAGCCTTATCGATGCGTAGTACTAACAATCACTATTTATAAGAAGTGGTAACACATGGTTAGTACTAAACTATAGTATGTTTCAATAGAGTTTTTCCATTCATACAAGTAGTTATAACCGTCAATTGTTAAACTCTTTTGTAAAGCGGTGCAATATTTCAACGATATCATTGTGATGGTGTGAACCCTACATAAAAGAATTCATTTAGTATGTTAACATACAAATTTTACAAATTTATTTTCACATAAAAGAATGTGGAGGAATGACCCGGTTCGGGCAAACCAGCATTAAATAAGGAATATTAACAACAGTGATATAAAAAAAATTCCCCATACAAATAGAAGATTCGCATGATCTCCGAGAAAATAGGAGATGTTGCGTAACAAACTCTCCGATTTAAGGAGAAACCCTAATTCACCAGAAAATATAAATAAATGATGAAATCACAAGGTAAAGTCATTCAATCCCTCTCTCATACACTTTTACTCTTATTTACGAATACTTATTCTCACGCAAGAGGGTGGTTACAGGAATAACCACATTCGTGTAACGAGCCATAACGGTGTTTTGTTTGTAGACTGAAGTTCAGGCCATTTACAATAGGATCATCTTACATAGTGACGTACTATTAGGTAACGTTTCTACATTGGCGCCATCCTTAGGACCCAAAATACTGAGAATCCATTACCATGATGAGTGGTTTGAACTTAAGTACTGCAGTAGTTAGCACCGTACTGGTTCCCAACGACCAAGAAAGTACAGTATCAATGGATGTTGCGGCGAAGGTTTCTTCTCCGGCGGTTACAAGGTCCTTAAACATGGAGTTTGATGCTGAGATGCAACCAGGATATGATAGTGGGCCCATCAGCGCAACAGATATAGGAACAGGACCTTGATCCCAAAGCACATGGCTGACCCAACCTCGCGCTGCGTCGGCAACAACAACGGATACCTTACCTGCATCACACAGTGTATCCCTAAACACCAGTTTTCTGGTGTTTACGCCAGCTTCAGGTCCAAGGGTCTACTATTATCAGCCATCTCAGCCTATCTACACGTACGCCATCGGGACAATGGCTCAGTTCTATCCACCAGTAGACAGTTTTCAGTTCCCTCCATTATATTCGGTGGCCTTAATGGCAATAATGTCAACACTGCCCCAATAGCCGGTAAAAAAGTCACAGGCCGTACAACATGCTCCTATCACACCCGGGAATCAAGCATATGTTCCACCCTACTATGATATGCCACCTTATAGTTACATATCGTCATAGATGTATGGTTTTAGAAATCCATACGAAGGAGGCCAATCAGTGCAATGGGGATACCCGTATACGCAACCCCCATTTTGGTATGGAAGCACTGGTTCATATCCCACACCCGGCAACACAGTCACAACTGCGACCCCCGAGGGGAATACTTCTAACGCAAGACAACAACTTAATCATGCCCAAACCGGACAGTGACTCGGATGATCATATCAACCTTTTCCGAAGTGCAGGAGAGGTGGCTCTACGGCCAATGCCCCTATGGTGTAAAATGTTTGTTCAAACCTTAGGAGCGGCCCGAGTCCAGTGTTGCATATACGCCTACCGGTTGGAGGGATTGATAGTTTTGATGAATTGGTGCAAAAGTTTTCACAGCAATTTAGTCAAAACGAGGTGTTTCATATACGACGACGAGATAATGAGATGGTAGAAAATTTCCTGGCCAGGTTCAATAAGGAAAGCATAGCAATACCAGGATTGACCTAGGACTTGGCGTGCGAAGCCTTCTTACAAGGAGTGAAGGATGATGAGCTCCTCAGAAAATTACATGACAGAATAAGGGTCCCCGACACTATAGAAGAAATCATGAGGATTGCCAAAATTTATGTACGATAGGAAAAGTCGATAATAGCAAGTCATGCGGCAAATAAGAAGAAAGAGTTTTACAAGGGGTATGATGACACGGACCGCCATGGAGGAAAAAATAAAAGTCAAAGTGGAAGATTTTTGAGGGGCGGTAACACTCAGTCCCAAGGAAGATATAACAGACCATGGGGCATACCTGTAACGCCCCAAAACTCGAATATTTACATTCATCATACAATTCCATATGATGAAACATAAAACAAAATGACTAGACTATTTAACCATTTAAATGGTTTAGTTAAAACAAATAAAGAATGAATTTGGGACAATTATGAATACATAACAAACATGAGGGGCTGAATTTGGAGATTTAGGATGAAGTTTGGATTAAATGTAAAAGGCAGAATTTTACTATGTGTAATGTGTGTGTGTGTCGTATATGGAGAGGAAGAAAGAGGAGAAATCCTCTCAAGAACAAGAATGCAAATTCAGCCAAATCAAACCCAAGATCAAAGGAAAAACATTGCATGGATGAAGATCTCTCATCATCTAGCTCTAATAAACAAGTGGTAAGTTGAATTTAATGTTTTGGTGATATTTGATGAAGTGGGTTATGTGTAATCCGTGAATGTATTATGAAATTGAATATGAATGTTAGTTAATATCAATGTGTTAAAGTTGTAATATGCTTAATTTGGATGGTATTGATGAGTTAGGATAAAACCCACTTAGAATTGTAGGAAGATAAAGTATAGTGAAGATTTATGATGAATTGTGTAATGTTGATGTTAGAGTAGTGTTATAGAAAGTAGTTAGATGGATAAATTGATATAGACATGTGATGCTTGGTTATGATGATGATGATTTGTGAAAGATTATGTTAATCCATGATTGAACTAGGAAGAATCTGCTTTAATTAGTTGTACATTGTGCTAACGTAGTGGTACGCACACCAAGTGTTTGATGAAATGTCTAAGTGAAGTTAATATGTGAGATTGTATGAAATGGCTTGATATATATATGAATGAGTTGAGGTAATGATGTAATTAGTAGTATACTAACTTGAAGAATGTGCTTTAGATGGAACTCATACAAGAATTCGGGTTGAATGTGTGTCTTGGTCAAGACTATGCATTAAGGACTTGTACATTGTGTTTTATATCACTAGGTGATCATGTGATTGTAAGCACATTTGCATCGTGAGTAAGAAATATATACAGTGTCTTTAATATAGCATAAATGATGTTACGAATATAGGTGAATAAGTCGGAAGTTCATATGATAAACTGTTGACTTCTGAAAGTCAACTACGAATAGGAAGCACAATTTGACTTGTTGTTGTAAAGGTAGGATATTAGAAAGTCGTATAGTACATGTTACATCTATACGCGTTATATGAAATGACATGGTAAATTGTATGAGTTTGAAAGGATGTGAAATTGGGTATATGTCTTATACTTGTTATAATTGACTAATGAAAGTCAAATGTGAAATATGCAATTGATATGATCTTTAACATGTACAATTGTGTATGCTAACAAGAATGTGAATTGGTGGCATGAAAGTAGAGGAATCATATCAAGATGGACTCAAGCATGAAAGGCTAACGGGTCAAGAGGAGGCAAGGAAGTGGATACGGACACGGATGCACAAGGTAAGTGATTTCCGAATCACTTCTTAGTTTGTTAAGTAAGGTTATGTTCTAGTTAATTAGGCATGATAATTGAAGTCAAATAAGAAGGGTTGTATGAAATTGATGATTTACGTTAAGTAGGCCGAATGGGTCAAAATTGTGGTTTTATTACTATACCGGAAGGGTTGTATAAGTAATTGATTACGGTACTATAACCGGGTATGGGTAGAATTGTACATAAGTACGCTAACCAAGAATTGGAGACGCGGATTGATAGTCTAAAGACTCGGTTGTGAGTCATGGTTAATAGACAAACAATTTCGCATTTGAAATTGTATTAACAAAGTTTGCTTTCATATAAATGAATGACATGAATAGGTTTAACGCATACCGGGTATTGGGTGCATAAATCCCAAGTACGAACCCCGGATAATGTAAAAGTATTATAGCTATAACGTTTATGTAAGTTTTGGGTTAAAACAAATGAGTAGTTTGACGAAAACATGAACGGGTCGAATAAGTGAAAGCGGGTATATAAAGCCGAGAGCTTAAGTGAATATTTTCCTTAAACCGGATGTTGGATTTCAGGTTCATATGATAGAATGTGAATTTACAAGCATGTAGGAAGAAACGGGAGGTTAAACGGGTAAACGGTTCAAAAGTTATGCGCGTTTTAGTGCGTACGGACGACGAAGCGTAGCTGCAGCAAGAAACACCTCTTAACTTAAAAGGAGTGCAAAAGAAACACCTCTTAACTTAAAAGAGGAGTGCAAAAGAAACACCTCTTAACTTAAGAGGAGTGCAAAAGAAACACATCTTAACATAAGAGGAGTTCAACAGAACACCTTTTAACTTATGCGCCTCCCAAACATGATTTTGATCGTTCTTTTGACGTCTATGGGCTATAAATCTAAGTCTAAGTACCACGTAATTAATATATGGATATACAAGAGGTATGTAAGATCTTGAACGTGTACGTAAGAGTGCATGTACATATGTAGACGTGTATTTAAGTATGTATGAAGGCACGTATGAGTGTATGAAAGTAAGTAGAGACGTAGTAATGTATGTACGTATGTAGATGTGTATTTATGTATATGTGAAGATACGTATGTGTATATGTACATATGTAGAGACGTAGTAATGTATGTGTGTATGTAGATATGTATTTGGTATATATGAAGGTACGTATGAGTGTATGCATGTATGTAGAGATATAGGAAGGTATGTACGTATGTAGATGTGTAGGTATGCAAGTAAGAATGTATGTATGTATGATAGAGATACGACGAGTAATACGTTATTAATAGTGTGCCTTGAGAATGAAAAGTAATGCAGGTACATTATCGAAGCCTCACCAGGATATGGATACGCAGATGAATTGCTTAAAGTCAGAAAGATAACGAAATGGGAAGTGTACGAGACTGAATCTTGTTTATGTATTATGTACTAATGTTATGAATGTATGTGGTGAGTGCAGGTTGTACGAATCACGGGCGGTCATCACGAGCAATAGAGATCGAAGACCGAGTCATAAGATAGATTGTACGGGGATAATTGAGTATGTACTTTAGTAAACATGGCTTATACTATATTTTTGTAAAAAATACATATTAAAACGAACTTTCTAGTAAGTCGAGATGTTTTTAATGAAAGAAATTTTTATGGCACAAATTTCCGCTGCGACTTTTTGTCAAATACGTATTAGGGTCTTACAAGTTGGTATCAGAGCCCCGGTTTGAGAGAATCAAGTACGAGAGGATAGGTACTTGGACTCAAACATGTGTGCTCTTGTGATAAGGAACCCGTACAATCCATGACTCGATCAAGATCTAAAGGTAGAAATGGAATGAAAATGTGTATGTATGTATTCACATGAATAAAACTAACAATATGTTATGTGTAAGGTAAGCATAGTTGCTTGGAAAGGATGATCCGTGAATGCGGTCTAGGACCGGCATCAAGGCAAGTAATAAGACGAATTGACCCCAGGTACGTAAACTTAACGTGTGGGCATATGAAATGGTATAATTAAGCAAGTGAAAGCATATTTTAAATGAAATATAATAATGACATGGTAAAGAAGTTTTGAAAATATTACACGTGCCGAAACTTAATTCTACGGACATAAGGTGGCGATTACGCGAAGACACGAAACTAGTATGTGGATTGTGTACCTGGCCAGTACACAAGAAACGTATGACGTTCGTGAGACCGTGATAATTGTTACAGGTATGTTCGTTAGAATTAGGTAGTAGGTGGACGTGGGGGTGAAGAGAAATGCAAGACTTTCATGAATGAAAGTATGAATGATATGTTAGAATCCGCGAGACGGATTCGAAGCATGAAAGGAATGAAGTATGAATGACCTGTTTGAATCCGCGAGACGGATTCGAAGCATGAAATGAATGAAGTATGAATGACCTGTTTGAATCCGTGAGACGGATTCAACACGTGTAAGGAATGAAAGATATGAATGGAATGTTTGAATCCACGAGACGGATTCAAGGAATGAAAGGCTTGAATGGAATGTTTGGATCCGCAAGACGGATTCAAGGAATGAAATGCAGGAATGATATGTTTGAATCTGCGAGACGGATTCAAATCATAGAAGGAAGAAAATGTATGAATGGTAGGTTAGAAACCGCTAGACGGATTCAAAATATAGAAGTAATAAAAGGTATGGGTGTTACATTCGAATCCGCAGGACGGATTTAAAACATATAAAGGATAAAATCTACCCACATCAGAATTGTGTCAATAGTTGACCGTAGTTATGTCAAATAAGTCCTATGAGTAAATGTAAAGTAAATGAACAAAAGAATGATCGTAATGGGCACGCAAACCTAAGTTTTAAAAATGAAAGAAAGAAGTTTTAAACCCGTTATGTGTTAGATGTGTTGGTAAATGACTCTTGGGAGTCGGAACGAATGACGGGCTACGACCCGAACAATAACTTAAGTATGGATGGGAAGGGGAAGTTTTGCAAAAAGGTTAATGAAATAATTATAAGAATGAAAGATTTGTGAGCATTTAAAACCCTGAATAAAGTAAATTTGGAGAAAAAGTAATAATGACAAGTATCGATGGAAAATACTAATTTCAATGTTGGGCTTGTTGGCCATGTTCATCTGAACAAGACTTTGTTGAAAGGATGCGCATAGACGGATGCTCAACAAATCAATGGAAACAATCAATGTAGGTATTGCATGAACTCATGAAGAAATGGGCCGATTCGGGCCACAAACCGTTGGGATACGGAACGAAATCAAGGTTAGTAAGATGTTTAGCTTGTGATTATGCTTAAGTATTGATATAATTAAATGTTTATAGTATGCCTATGATGATATGTTGACCTCTCGTATGTATATATGAAGATAACTAGAAGGAACATTAGTAATGGGATTTTAAGGATAACTCAAAGAGAACAAAATGAAAGATCGTATATGATGTATGAGTAGAATGAAATAAATCGATTTAGTTCGATTAGTAAATGTATGAATGTATTATGCTTAATTAGAAAGGTAGAAACAAACTGTAAATTTAGGTTTGTGCGACCAAAAACCTGAATATAACCTCGAGTACGGTTTTGCATTAGTATGCATATTGAATGAATTCAATGAATGAATTGCTAGTAAGGATGTTTGCTAGGAACTAGCATCATACAATGAAAAAAAAAGACACTAATAAGAGCTCTGGATCAGACTCTGGGTTTTATGGGATTGTGAAAGTAAATTACATAATTTAAGAACGTAAGGACAATGCGTACAATCATGTCTAGGTATGAAACAAACTTTTGACAAAGATCCAGAATGTATTCATGTTGTAATGAGCATCGTGAATGAATAGGTGAAAAGTAAGAGTAGTATTGGTCTACTAAGAATGGGAAAGGTTTCCGGGACGAAACCTTCTTTAAGGGGGGTAGACTTGTAACGCCCCAAAACTCGAATATTTACATTCATCATACGATTCCATATGATGAAACATAAAACAAAATGACTAGACTATTTAACCATTTAAATGGTTTATTAAAACAAATAAAGAATGAATTTGGGACAATTATGAATACATAACAAACATGAGGGGCTGAATTTGGAGATTTAGGATGAAGTTTGGATTAAATGTAAAAGGCAGAATTTTACTATGTGTAATGTGTGTGTGTGTCGTATATGGAGAGGAAGAAAGAGGA